>LASR02014426.1:0-10272 GCA_001272965.2 Paraurostyla sp. PUJRC_G6
CCCCAAAACCCCAAAACCCCATTTAGAAGATAACTATGTATAAAGAAGAATTATTAAATGATTAATTATTAGATTAAGAACTTAACTAAATTATTTTATATCATCAAATTATTCATTTTAGGAACATTAATTATTAATTATGAGATTACTTATCAGTCTTTAGTACCATATTTAAAGAATCCTTCATCATTTTATTCAATATCTTAGACACCATTATCAATCAAACTAACATCAATCTATTCCATTTTTAAATCATCAGCAATATAATTTTAATCTCTTCCCTTACTTGGATTATATTTAAGTTGATTTTTATTTCTAATTGTGGCATTCATATCAACTGGTTCGAATAGCCCATTTTAAGATCCGTTAACCTTTCCTAAGTCCAAATTTGTTTAGGAATCAAGTCTATGCATATTTAAAAAGCTATCATTTTAATTGTCTTCATCACTTCTTTTCTAGATGCTTGGCCTCATTTTTGAATCTTTATCTTCTAGCATCTAACTAGGAAGCATTTTCTTAGTTTGGCTTTTCTAGTTACCTTAATTTTCAAAAGTATCAATAGGCAAAACCTTTGCATTATTAATTCCTCTCATTGTATTCGGCATTTTAAAGTTATTTTAATTTTCAAAAGGTTATTAGAAATCTAAATTTATATTGTCTAGTTCAATTTATGATTTATCTAGTAAGGGGCTAGACTCAAATTATTAATCTAAATTATCATCATTTGAGAATAGATTTGTTAAATCTTAAAGCTATTTCTAAATTTACTTCTTTTATTCCAATGTCATAAATCTCATTTATTTTTACACCTTTTTCTTTTGATAGTCATAGTGAGGATAATTTGCACCAATTGTCGTTCTAATATTTGCTATAATTAATTCTTATTCTTATTGGTCTTTACTACTGTCTTATTAAATAATAGTTGCCTAAGGAGGGCCCCTCTCTAATTCATTTGTTAATTAATCATCCTAATATCTATCAGTTTCTTAGTCCTTAATTTTCAGACCATCATAATTGCTTTATTCAAGCTTTGCTTATCTTTCATTCATGAATTTTTATTTAAATTTCTCGATATCTATACATCCACAAGTAATCAATTTGAATATCTTGGGTTTTCCAGAATTAATAAATCTCTTTAATACTTCAATAAGCATATGATAAATCCAATAAATGAAAAATATAAAGTTAGGAATAATAATAAAAGTTAAGAAAAGCCATTTAATTGCATTTTCATTCATATAATAATAATATCTCCCGGTGATATAATACATTCCACAATATAATGTTACTCCAGACACAATCATTGAATATAGCTCCATTCTATTTAGAGTTTCTGTATAATATGGCTTCTATTTCATATGCATTAAAATACTCAATACAATAATTATCAACCCAACCAACACTTAAACTTCTGACGAGACGTTTGAGAGGAAAACAGTAACCATCACAATCAATACTTTTCTGTATATTATAATAATTTCCCAATAATACCTTTTGGATCTATATCCCTAAAATAAAAATCCTAATCTCTTTTTTATATCTTATACCATTTCAGATTCTTATTCTTCCTTTGCCATTTGCGTTTCTATTTTTAATATAACTTTCTTATTATTGTATAACAAAAATAATGCAAATAAGGGTATTCCAATAGCCCATAATATTATAGCTGGTAATGAGACAATCAGTATATATAATTTATGCTTTCCTTCAAAGCAAACTTAAGAAACATCTGCTTATAATCTTGATTTATTATCTATTTTCATGCAATTAAATGATGAAAACATGCTTTCTGCTATATTAGGATGCACAATGAATAAAACTATAACGATTGTTGTTATAGTAGAATTCTTTAGTTCCTTATAATTTCTTTTGATTGCACTATGAATTACCCAGTAGAGATAAGAAGAGATTGTTAGAATGAAGGGTAAGAATGCATAAAATATTAATTTCAAATAGTAAATATATCCTTCTACAGTTTAAGCTTGATCATCTCCCATTAAGAAGCAATCAAAAGAAAAAACCTAAGTCGATACTCCAGAAACTCGTTTTTAAGAATCTAATATTTGCTAAATTTCATTAGGCCAGTTAAAATTGATATTTGAAAGGATTCCTATTAGCTAAAAATGATTTGTCATTATTTTTAAATATACTGAATGTACGGGCTTTTATTTATCAGAAGATAGAAGTGTTGATCTTACTAAAAAGGCTACATAAATTACAGCAGCAAATATAATGAAAGAAATCTAAATTATATTTCTTTATTTATCAGGGCATCTGCTGCATTCAAAATTGCTTATTTTAGAGAATCCAGGTTAACAAACTCCACAGACCACTCCTTAATAACCTTCTGCACAAACACCTTATGTGTTATTTTCATCACCGCCTAAGCAAGAAGGTGTGCGTGGACATGCTTCAAAATTTTCACTAGTATTACTACTTCTCCAATAACCATATATCGGAGCAACCACATTTCCTTAGTAACATTTTGATAGCATGCTACACTCTTTACAAGACATTTCATTTTTAGGCGCATCATATAAATAACTTCCGAATGGACATAAATCACAGCGATGATCGTTTGTATATTCCTCCCCTGAAACACAATATCTAGATGTTATGTTGAAAGTAATTGGACTATTAATAAATGGTACTTGATTTCCATAAGTTTATAAGCCAGAGATAAATAATTACAAGCTGATAGATGAGCCTTAATCTGTTATTAGTAGCACTTATTCAAAATAGAAAATACCTGACTTTGCAATAGCTTCGTTATTAGAGAGAACAACATCCTTTACTCCATATGAATTATGTAATTTTAAGCTAGCGGTTGCAGAATTCTCTTAATTCATTATATTTCCATCTTAATCATACAAAGTAACAGAAAAGGTAAAAGGAGTTCCAGTAACAATTTTAAATTCCCCTTCGAGTATTGATGAGTCATCATTTAATATTCTTTAAGAATTTATTCTTTATACATAGCTCATTTAGATTATTTGGGTACGATCTTAGGATTATGATTCTGATAATATTCTAAGTCTTTTTGATTTATTAGTTGAATTATCTAGATAATCATTGCTTGATATAAATTTAACTTTGATCAATTTTGCAAATGATGAGCTATCATTTCCATAAGGAGCTGAATTATTATAAAACATATTTGTCTAGTCATCTTTGAATTTAACGTTTGTCCATGAAATAGCACCTCCTTAGCCATCAGCTCTATTGTGGAAAAATTGATTTTTCTAAGACAATTTTAGATTGCAATCAAGTCCTCTATTAATAGGACAGCTGTAATATATTGCTCCTCCCATTATTTGCTTTTAATCTACTTCTCCATCTTCATATTATATGGCCTTATTATTTTAGAACTAATTACCAATGAATTCTATATTCTAAGCTTATTCTACATATATTGCCCCTCCTTGCTGGGCTGTATTATTTAAGAAAGAAGAATTTTATATCTAAAAAATTAATGAAATAATCTTACTGTATAATTGCTTTCTATATTAGAAATAAAATAAATTGCTCCACCATATGAACTAAGCATATTTTTGAAAGTACAATTATTAATTTCTACATTTCTACAGTTGCAGAGTAATCCAACACTATAGACTTCTTTGTTTTCATTCTCACTCAATGATACATTATTCAAAATCAAGTTAGAAGAATCCCCAGTGATAAAAGTAGAATTAGAATTTTTAAAAATAGTATTGTTTATTAAAATTGTTGATGATTCTACATAAATATTTGATTGATAATTATTTGATAAAACTATCTAGTCCATTAAAATCTCTTGCATTGACAAAAATTATATGATATATCCAATCTTCGAATATGAATTTAAAAATTATGTATTATTTGTGATATAAATGGAGCTTGCTAAAAATATAAATAAATTTATAATTACTTCCAGTAGCGTGAAGAATAGCACTATATTTAGCTCTACAATTCATAAATATAGAATTCGATATGTATCCTACAGATTGAAAGTTAAAATTTAAAAATCCTATTTCAACAAATGAAGATTCTGCAGTATAAAAGCTCTCTTTTGTGTAGTTTACAGTAAGGTTATAAATTTAAATATATGAACTAATCAATGTTATACCATGATTAACTTTTTCAGCAACATTATCAATCATAAAGGAGTTTTTTATATTTAAATATGAATAAATTAAGTTTATCGTATTAGTTCCTGCCTTATTTTATTATATTATACTATTTTCAATATTAATCAAATCTTTAATATCATTATTGATTCCAAATAAAAATGAAGAATCCACATCAGCAATATTATCACTAACAATAGAATCTTTCATATTTAACTCTGCTTAATTTACTAAATATAACGTTCCTTTATCTGATACATTATTTTCATTAAAAGAGCTTTGATTTATCTATATTCTAGATTGAAATAAATAAATTGCAGAACCTTGAACAGCTTAATTATTTTTAATTGTAATATTATCTAAAACTACATCAGACGTAAACGAAATAAAAAGCGTTCCCAAAGTTGAATTATTATTTGAAATAATTCTTTTTCCTGTATCATTCCTAATGGTATTTGCTAAAACTATTTTAGAATTTAAGGTATACAATACTGATCCTTATTCAGCTGTAAGATTATTAAATGAGCAATCTATAAATTTTGAATGTTTTGTATAGCTACCCTTAAACTCATAAATGTTAGTTTTATTAAAAGTTATATTCTCAGAAATTTCATTGTAAGAATCTTCAAAGTAAAGATATCCATATTATATTGCTATTTATTATATATTATCTAAAAATGTTTAATTTATAAAAGTTAGAATTGTATTGTTGAATCTTGAGTTAAATCCTTTAATTATTGATGGAGTCTTATTTTAATCGTAATTTGCCATATAAAAATTACACTCTTTGCAAAATACAACACCACCTTAAGTAAAAGTAATGGCTGCTCCAATTTAAGATTAGCAGCTAATAAAACTGATATTTTTCATATAAATTGCTAAATGATTTGAATTTTGTTTAATGTATATTGATCCGTATTCTTGATTGAATTAGTTGGAGATATATTCATTAGATAAATTAAAGTAATTTGTAACTGGCCTTGAAGAATCTAAATCTACCATCATCATAGACCCTTCTTTTGAAAATAAATGATCATAAGTATTATTATAAAAATGTGAATAAGTCGCATCTAAATAATGAAATTAGGTAAATTAATAGTTACATGAAGATATAAAAGAGTAAGCAGCTCCTTAATTACTGAAAATATAGGATATTTTATTATTGGTAAATGAATAAAAATAATCTTTATTCAGAAGTTCTAAAAAATAAGTAATCAATAATTACATGTATTATAAATAAGAAAAGTTCCATAATCCATTGCTTCTGTTAAATCATAATCAGTATAAGGAAAATCAACTAAAGTTTTAACTTAAGAAATTGTTTTTTTTATTAGATAGTCGCTTTTGTATCCATTATTTTTAAAAATATTATTAGAGGCATTTACATATCCATTTTAAATAGATATTAAACCTAATCCTGGGCCTTTTACAATATTATCATAAAATGTGTTGCCTATTAAATACATTATTGACCTAATAAAGTTATAAAAAAATTAATCTCACACTATTTTATTGAATTCACTCATTGATGATTAATACTATATTAAGGCTCCAGAGAACTAGCTATCAGAGGATTCAAGGCCTAATACTTAGTAAATAAGATTGCTATAGAATGAAGAATTTCTAATGGTAATATTATAGAATAGAATATTGTTGATTTGTTTAGCCTTAATATTAAAATAGATGAGAGGAGCTTAAACATACTTAAAATAATCTTTTGGCATAACTAAAAAAGGTTTTTATAAGATATAATACAATCGCTTAGAGCTTTTGCACGACTCGGCATTTGCTATGGGATATAGAGACTTCGATGATTTTAAAATGAGCAATTTGAAATATTCTAAAGTATTATGAAAATTAATTACTGATTAAAATCCATTTTAGATAAATAATCCTGCTGATCTTTAAATAGAATATTCTTGATTCAAATATGGTCCCACCTCATTAGCATAAAATTATGAATTAATAATGCTGATCTCTTAAATAGCTCTAACAACTGTGCTTTTGCAAATTTCAGAAATGCAATGCTCAATATAAACAGTTCCCTAGAAAATGAAAAATAAATTTAAATACCTAAGGAATTGCAAAATCAATTGTATAATCTGCTTTTGCACAATAATCTATATAATCTAGCTCATCTAAGCAAACAGTTCCAGGCAAATAAAAAGAAGCCTTTCTAAATCCCTTAGATAGATATTTATAGTAAGGAGAATAATTAGTTTCATATAAAGCATAAACTGGTCCATTAGAAAGAAATTAGCAATTATCAATGTAAATATTACTAATCTATTTTGCATATATGGCTAATCCTTTAGAGCCAGAATAGTTTTCTTCAAAAACACATTTTATTATATTTGTTCTATTTGGATTAAAATTATATTATAAGGTAAAATCAAACACATCTTATATTACTTCATTATACTAAGAATTATATTTAAATTGAGATGCTTTTTAGAAGTCCAATTCTTTAGTTGAGCTTAAATAATCGCAAATTATACTAAAAGCACCACCATTATGTTTTTTCATTCCAAAATTATGATAGAAATAATTATTATATAAATATAAACCTCCACATTACTAATTTAGTAAATTTATATTTTGTGTATTTCTTATATAAAATGCATTGCCTGAGAAATAAGCCATATTTTCCTTGAATCTATTATCCTTCATAATTATATATGATTTTTTATCATGCTAAAAATCTTAGCTATTAATTGTGATTGCTCCTCCAAAAGTACCAATATTGTCAGCAAAATCATTGTTATTAAATATTACATTTCCTAGATTTCTATTAATATAAATTACTGATAATTTTTCAAAAATTTTGAATAATTAATCTAAATCAGTTTCAAAAGAAATTCCAACATCTAGCATAAATTTAAAAGCATTATCACTTTCAATGTCGATTTAATCACAAGTAGTAAAATAATAATTATCAAAGGTTTCATTATAAAAATCTTTTAAGTTGTATGATTAAGATATTGGATGCTCAGTAGCAATAGCCTCTGGAATATATATCATGTTCTTTGAGATAGTGCATCCTGAAAATTAAATTAATCCTCTGAAATCTTCTACATTCAAAATAATCCCCTTGTGATAAAATTATGGCACTTTTATATTTGTTGTAGTTATCTATAATGTGTTTAATCCAAGATTATTATAATTGGCAACACCCGTTTCATTTGCTAGCCAATTAAGATTCTCAAAGGTAGATTAAAAGATTATTATTTATCCCTGCCAGTTTACACTTTCGTATTTATCGATATTTTGATGAGTGTAATTATATAATGATGGATTATATATTAAGGGCTACTTTCTATAAACAATTAATCCTTTACAAAAGCGAGAATATTCAAATACTGAATTATAAATCTATAAATTCATACCTCTATCCTCCCCAAGAATAGAATATGTAGTAAATATTTTTCCTACTTCATAAAAGTTATTATTTTCTACATAAATTAGGGCTTCATATTCCTTTATGAAATATCTAAAATTACACCCAACAATAGTTAGATTAGGAGTTAATTTACTGTTTGAATTAGTTCTGTCAAACGAATAGATATTAAATAGCACCTTTCTTCTATCCATATAAACCCCATTTCCAAGTTATTGTTTGTTAAGATCCTTGTTATAGTAATCCTCTGAATATGGCTCTCCTTTGCATGCTCTTCTACTATGATCTTGGAAATCGGTGGTACAATATCCCTTTTTTGAAACCGTTAGAGGATTTAAATATTAATTCCCATCATCATTGCAAGCTATCCTAATCAATTTGTTTGCACCTATATCAATATAGCCTTCCGATTACTAAAATCTAACTTCGTTATTAGCATTAGATAAATCCAAACTTAAATTGCAAATTTTCCTTGGTGTTTACGCAATTAAAGCAAACTCATCTGGAACATAATAATCATAGTCTTAATCATATTCTACAATTACTTATCCATATTAATTTGAACCATCAAATATCAAATTTTCGAAATATCCCGATCTAGTAATATTGAATAATACTTAATTGCTATTCACATATATTATTGGCTTTGATTCTTATTTGTTTAATTAAATGCAAGATTATCTTAACTCAGGCTTTGTTGTAAAGCTGATATTAAATAGCTTTACTAATTAATCACATTATAAAGCTCTAACTTATAGATTAACATTATCACTCTTTTAATACATAGCAACTCTATAATCATCATAATCCACATTACAAAAGTAAGGTAAATTTATTATATCATCTTCATAATATTAAGACCAATAGCAAAAATAAAAAAAGTGAGTCCCTTTCATTATCCAGACTGTAGCATTTACCTCTTTAAATTTATATGCTTAACTATAAATTTTTGCTAATGCCTGGTGTAAAAATAAAAATGGCTCTGTTACTAATGTACCCGAATTATTCCAGAAAGCTTTATATTCTTATGATGAGACATTTGTTATGTTGGCACCAGAAAATGGCATTACAAAATAATTCCAGATTTTAGTTTCATTTTATTCTAATAAAGTTAAAAATTTATATTACATTTTACGCATACATTCTCTTCCAGCGTTTGATTGTACTCCAGATAATAGCCTAATTCACAATTTAAACATTGCAATCCATCATCTCTGGTGTTTTAACAACTTTAGCAATTGGGTAGATCTTAACAGTCTAAATATTAAAAATTAATTATAATGAAGTTACTAATGCAAAATGTGTGGCCAACATCATAGTCAGGGCCATATTTTTCACCTGGATAATTGCAAACATCCTGCATGCAGATAAATGAGCTTTTAAACTCTTTATCAAAATAGTAAGATTAAAAATAATTAGCTCTACACGTTGAGCATTCCATTTCATCACAAGAAGTGCATCCAGGATAAATTTCTGAGCAATCTTTGCACTAATATTTTTTGGTCTTTTTATCTTATACCCAAATTTAATGCCACTAGCATGAGAGCCTTTTTTCATCATAATAATCTGATTCAGTGCAATTTCTAACATAATAGAGATCAAACTCATTATCCTCAACTATTTTCCAATAATCATCATCGCAACTTGTGCATCCAAAAGTTATATCAAATAAATTTGAGAGATCTGTTGAGGAAGAAAGCTAAGCAGCAGTTTAAGTACAATCTGTGCATCCAGGAAATGTTAATTCACAATTAAAACAAATTTTTTCACCTGTACTAAATACAGTGATTGGCGTAAGAATATGATCAGCGAGATCATAAACATCATCTTCACTTACACTGAAGCAATCTTTAGTCACATTATCTAATGATCCACAAATAATTCTCTCAGCTAAAATGATTCTAGTATAACCATCTGCACATGTTTTGCAATACAATCCTTCAGTATCATCTGGTAAATCTTCATCATAAAACTCAATACAAGGGTTATCACTGTAATAGTCAGGCTGTCCTGTAGATGCTAAGTCTCTTTCTATTGTTTACTAAATTTTTCTAGTTTTAATTGTCTTTAAAATTTTCTCTTAAATTGCTGGAATCTATTATGTGGTTGGATTTTTAAATTCATTTTAAAGTTGAATAATTGCAATCTAGTTACTAGAATTAGCAAATATTGCTTAAGTATAATTTAATTGATCGATAGATTTCTCCTCAAAATTCTAAGAATCTGAAAATTATTATAATTCTGGCCCAAAATTCCATTTTTATAGTTCTTCTCTATTCTATAGTCTCTTTTATGCTTTGGTTTAGTCCTTTGATTTATTACTTTGTTTTTGTAAATCTTTTATTTTTTACAAAGATTCTAATCTCTTAATTACTCTTTCTCCATTTCGCTGTCTAAGCATTTCTTTAGAACTTAACACTAGTCTGTAACCTTATTGTTCTAGAAATTTATCTAAGCCGCTATTCTGTTCAGCAAAATTTGGTGGTGAATGATCATCTTGATGATTGCTTTCATTGATACTGAAATCTATATCTTCAAAATATAAATAGTTATCTGATTTACTATCACAATCGACCTATTGAATAGTAAATTAAATTTGTATCTTATAATATGATTACCTTAATGAGAATGAGAGATAAAAGGATGGCGCAAAAATATAATTTGAAATTTATCATCTTCTTTTTAAATTTGAAATAATATGTAAATTTAAGCAATTAACTTATAGAGAAAATTGGTACCATGGGGTTTTGGGGTTTTGGGGTTTTGGGG
>LASR02014437.1:0-10124 GCA_001272965.2 Paraurostyla sp. PUJRC_G6
CCCCAAAACCCCAAAACCCCAAAACCCCTCTTGGCTGCATAACATACAAATTTAAATAAATCTAATATTTCTAATTTGTTTATAATAATTAGCCTGATAATTCTATTGTATATTAATTTTTGATCCATCTATTATTTATTTTAGACTAATCATTCATTTAAATTTATTATTTTTTCTTCTTCTTATTCTATCTGTTAAAAAATTAGCTGATATTTGTCAACTTTAATATTTTCTTTGAGTTAATTATCATGTTTTTAATTGACAATTTATTGCTTATTTCCCAAAGTTTCTTCGATTAAAGAATTTTAAAATTATTTAGATTTTTTTGTTATCAAATTTTTATTAAAATTGACTTAATTAGAAATCTTATCTGAATTACTAATTTTTTGCTATTATTTTTTATGTAAACTCTGCCTTGATTCATTTAAAGAAAGTATAAGCATACTTTTTTTAGATTTTCTTTTAGTATTTTGATGCTAAATTAATCTTTAGTTTTTATTATCTAAAATATCAATAGGACTATTTGCAATTCCTTAACTATGTAAAGACTTTTGAAATATCAGTCTTCTATTACTTTCAGCTTAATAATCTTAATCCAAAGTTTAATTTATTAAATCTTTTGAGACCTATTTATTTAAATCCTCTAGCTTAACTGCTTTTCTTTAAGTATTTTCTGAAGAATATGATTATAAAGCGAAGTCATTTCTATCATCATCAGATAATATGTTTTGTTTATTCTTAATTTTATCTTTTAAAAATCTTTTTTCATTTGAACTTATAAATTTTAATTGTCTTTAAATTTTTCGCTTTTATTTATTATTTAAGATAAGATTTTTAGGAGTTTTTATTTTTTTAATGACTCTGGTATCTATAAAGCTTGGAATTTGTTGGGGACCTTTTTTAACTTTTTAAGAATTCTCAATAATTAATTATTCAATGTTAAAATTTTGAGTTTGATGAGGTTATAAATTTTAAGTAAAATATCTATTTAAACTATTCTGATTTAATCCAATATTGCTTAAATTATCTTCATTTTTAAGAATATCGGGATCTGTATAAATTTCTTTCTCATTTTCATAATCATATCTACGATTTTTACTTGCAAATAAAATTGACTTCATATACTTATCTCTGAATTTTGAAGGCTTCACGCATCCAAAAGTTACAACCTTAAATATCTTTTCTTTATTATTAACCAGCAATAACTTCAAAATTTCAAGTATTATATTCCAAAACCAATAAAAGAAAAACATTACATTCGGCATTAAGATAAAAATAAGAAAGAACCATCTGATACCATCATGATTCATATAGCTATAATTTTTTCCAGTTAAAAAAAATAGGCCACAGTATAAAGTTACAGCTGCAATTACTAAAGATTAAAATTCCATTCTATTTAAAGTAGATGTATAGTATGGTTTAAATCTTAATTAAAGTAAAAGGCTCAATATAATAATCAATAATCCACTTAATACTTGAGCCTCTGGTGATATAGTTGATAAAAATACAGTAACCATTACAATACTAACTTTTCTGTATAAAATTACAATCTCCCAATAAAATGTTTTAACTTTATAACCATTAAATAAAAATCCTAATCTTTTCTTTATTTTTAAAATAGCTTCAATATCTTTTTTGCTTTTTTTAATTTATTCTTCAATAATTAAGAAAAATTTTTTCTCTTTCAAAAGTAATGATAACGCAAATAAAGGTATTCCAATAACCCATAAAACAATTGCTGGTAAAGAGACAAATAGGACATAATTTTTATGCTTGCCTTGAAAGCAAATTTAGGAGATATCTGGCATCAAGCGCTATTCTCCATCAATATTTGTGCAATTAAAGGAGGCTAGCATACTTTGTGCTATATTTGGATGGACTAGGAAAAGAACAATTACGATCGTAGAAATAGTTGAATTCTTTAGCTCTAGAAAATTCTTCTTTAATGCCGAATGTATTACCCAATAGAGAAAGGAAGTTATAGAAAGAATTAAAGGTAAAAATGCAAAAAATATAAGTTTAAAATAATATATGTAGCCATCTATTTGATAAATTTGATCATCCATTAAAAAGCAATCAAAGGAAAAAAACTATTTTTAAACTCCTGATACTTTATTTTAAGAATTTTATAATTGTTATATCTCATTAGGCCAATTGAATTCAATATTTGAGAGAATTCCTATCAATTATATATGATTCGCCATTATTCTTATATAAACTGAATAAACTGGTTTTTATTTATCTGCTGAAATTAGGGTTGTTCTTACTAAAAATATTACAACAAATATAGCAAAAACTATAATGAATGACAATTGAATTATATTTCTAATATTATCCGGACACTTACTGCACTCAAAATTACTAATTTTAGAAAACCCTGGCTAGCAATCACCACAGATAACTCCTTTATATCCTTCTGAGCAAATTCCTGTCTAGTGAGTTTCATTTCCTGCCAAGCAAGATTCCTTCCTAGCACAAGTTACAAAATTAATGCTTGTATTTGTTCTCCTCCAATATCCTGCGATTGGAGCTACTATATTTCTTTTGTAGCATTTAGCTAGACTGCTACATTCTATACAAGATGTTTCATTTATAGGAGGATCGTATAAATAAGTACCAAAATCGCATTATTAGCATCTATGATCAGATGTATATTCTTCTCCTGAAAAGCAATATCTAGTGGAAATATTGAACTATATTGGAGTTTACAAAAATTAAATGTCATTCCAATATCAATTTATATTAAAAACATCAATCTGTACCTCTATGGTGCTTCCTTAATCAATAATTAAAAGAACATTTTCAAAAGTAAAAACACCTTATCTTATAATAGCATCTTTATTTGAGAGGACAACTGTTGATACTCCATAATCATTATTTACTTTAATAGTGGCAGTAGCCTAATTTTCTTCCACCATTATAATATCATCTTAATCTCTAACTGTAACATTAAATGAAAAAGGAATTCCAGAAACAATTATAAATTTGCCTTCTATAGTTGATGTGTTCTCATCGCCTAGTCTTCTTTTATACAAGTAAGGTCTTACAGAATTTAACTCTCTCAGAGATGATGAAGACTTTTCAGTTTCGAGATAATCATTATTAGTTATGAACTTTATTTGCAAGCCTTTTGGAAAAGATGAAAAATCATTTCCATAGTTAGCTGAATTATTCATGAATATATTTGTATCGTCACTTTAGAATCTTTTGTTTACCCAAGCAATAGCTCCACCAGAACCATTAGCTGAATTTTACAAAAATTGGTTATTATTTATGAGATTAAGATTGCATTATAGGTAGTAATATGGGGGACAGTTAAAATATATTGCACCTCCATTAAGGTTGCTACTGGGTACTGATAATTCTACAGCCCTATTCTCAATAAATAAATTCGCTTCTAAAACTATATTTTCAGCTGAGGCTATAAAAATGGCCCCACCCTCTAAAGCTATGTTATTCATGAAGACAGATTAATTTATCTAAAAGATAAAGAATGAATAAATTACATAAAAGCTGTTATAAAAAGTTTAATAAATGATAATTGCTGCTCCTTAAAAGCTTTACAAATTCTAAAATGTACAATTATTAATTATAACTTATTCGCATAAATAGCTATTAAATCCAACTCCATATCCAGCATCGTTTATATTATTGATCATAGTAACATTAGTCATAGTTACATTAGAATTATCTGCTTACAAATAAATACTATTTCCATTTGCAAAAAAAGAATTTAAAATAATTATTGGTGAAGATTCTAAGAATATATGCGAATAGATGTTTAATGAGAATATAGTATTGTTAAATATAGCATTGTTTAGAGATTAAAGTTTAATAAGATAACCTTAACTAGAGAAATTTTCTAAGAAACTAGTATTTGAAACATAAACTTAGCTGTCTAATAGAGTTAAGAAAAAATAAATTACATCCTTAAGCTTGCAAAACAGCTGTATTTTTCCCTCTGCAATTCATAAACAATGAATTTTAAATAATAACAATAGACTCGAAGTTCATATTGAAAAATCCATCTTCTACAAAATTTTGAATATCATCTAAAAATGCTTCTTCTGTGTAGTTAACTGTCACATTGATAAACTTCAACTAAGAGCTTACAAGAGTTATCCCATGATTGACTCTTTAGGCTTTATTGTCAATAAATTATGAGTCATATATATTTGCCGATGAATATAACAAGTTCATTGTTTTATATCCTGCTTAATTATTATAAATATAGCAATTTTTTACATTAACAAGATCCATTATATTATTGTTAATTGAAAAAATAAATGATGAATCCATGTATGCTGAGTTATTACTTATGTTAGAAAATAAAATGGTAAAATTTACCCTATTATTTAAATTGAAAGTACCTTTATCAAAAGCTACATTATCATAAAAAGAACTTCTATTTATAAAAGCATTTGAAGAGTGAAGGCTAAGTACCGAACCTTCAGTGGCAGAATTATTTCGAATTGTTAGATTATCCAAAATAAGTTCTGATTGCTGCGAGATATAGAAAGTACCATATGTAGAGTTATTTTAATTTATTATATATTTACCACTATCATTTTATATAGAGTTTGCCAACATTATTTTAGAAGAGATAGTATAAAGAACAGAGCCTATAAATGATGAAATAAAGTTTTAATTACCTGAATCAGCTAAAAGATTCTGAAAAGTACAATCTATAAATTTGGAATATTAACCATAATTTTCTTAAAATATTGATACATTTATACCATTAAAAGTAATATTATCTGATATTGAGTTAAAGGAATTTTCATAATATAAATAGCCTAGATTTAATTTTATTTCTTATAATTTCTCCAGATAGGTAGAGTTTATGAAATTAAGACTGGTATAAATTTATGTTGATTTAAATGGTTATATGATTTCCTTCATGAAGAATGGAAGTCTAGTAAAATTACATTCAATGCAAATCATAACACCTCCATATCTTGAATGTATAGCAGCTCCACTATTGCTAAAACAATCTATAAATGATATATTTTTCATATATATGGCTAATTTATTTTAATTTTCATCTATAGTAATAGCTCCTTATAACATATTAAACTGATTAGTAATATATTAGTTAGTAATATTAAAATAACTTGGTGATGGATCAGTTGACTAAAGATTTGCATAAATAAAAGATCCTTTGTCTGAAAACATGTAATTAAGCGTATTATTAAAGAATTGTGAGATTAATGGAACTATAATTTTGAATGATTAAATTACATGTAGAAACAAAAGAAAATGCTCCTCCTTATGAACTGAAACAATTCTCAAATATATTAAGTCCAAAATAATAGAAATAAGAATTAGATTGAACTTTGTCTGTAATGATTTATTTTAGAATAAGATCTTACCAGTATTATAAATTGCAAACATTCCATACTACATTGCTTCTGTTGCTTGGTAAGATTCAAATGGGAAATAGTATTAATATTGAGTACCTGTATTAGAAAACTAAGGAAAATTAAAAATTTCTGTATCACTTAGAAATCCATTATTTTAAAATAAATTTCTAGATGCATTTATAAACCCATTTACTACTCCAATTAGCCCTAAATTTGACCCTTTCACAATATTATCTCTGAATGAATTATTATATAAATACAGCATAGAACTAGAAAAAAAAATTATTTCATTAACGCAAATTACACTATTTCATTTTTGGTTGACATATCACCTATATATTCTATGAGAGCTCCTTTAAAATCAACATTTTGAATCCCTAATACTTGATATATGAAATTATTGTAGAATCTTGAATCGGCTATAGTAATATTAAATAAACTAGAATTATAATATCGCTCAGCTTTTATTTCTATATGAATAATTGGTGCATTCACTGCATTAAAGTAGTCACTAGGCATATCTATAAATGTTTATCTTTTAAGATAGATACAATTATAAAGATTTTAAGCTCTAGCTTTCATTTATGTCGATAAGTCGTTATTGTTTATTTGGTTGTAAAAAGTACAATTTTAAATAATCTATTATATTAAAAGTATTTATAATTACTGATTAAAAGCCATTTAATAGAAATATTCCTGCAGATCTGTATTTATTAAAATCAAAATTTAAGTAAGGTCCGGCATCATTTTCATGAAATTAAGAATTAATTATACTAGTTATTTAAGCACCTTTGAAATCATCACTTTAGCAGAGCTAACTTGTACATTATTCAACATATACGACTCCCTATACAAAATTAGCAAATGGTTAGTACTTATGGTAATGATTAATCAATAGAATATCCAAGCTGAGAACACTGATTTAAATAATCAAGCTCATCTAAGCATTTAGGATTTTCTACATAAAAGCTAACATATCTTTTCTATTAAGATAAATATTTATAGAATGGAGAATATTAAAATTCTACATAGCTATATGTTGGTGCATTTGCAAAGAATTAGCAATTATAGATATAAATTTCTCTAATTTATTTAGCATAAATTGCTAAACCCTTGAATCCTGAGAAATTTTCTTCAAAAATGCAATTTATAATACTGGTCTTTTAAGGATTAAATATATATGTTAGATTTAGATCTTAATTATCCTATATAAAAACGTTTTAATCATCGTGATAATATTCAGAAGTTCTTTTATACCCGGCATCTTTTTTATCTGAAATATAATCGCACAATATAGCAAAAGCACCGCCATTATGTTTTTTCATTCCAATATTATGAAGGAAATAATTATTATAAAGATAAATACCACCACATGTAAGATTTAGCCTAGAATAATTTTATGTGTTTCGAATATAGAATCCATTACCTGAAAAATATGCCATATTCTCAGTAAATCTATTATCTTTCATTATAATGTAAGAAGCCACTTCCTTCTTTTAAAAATCTTAACTACTAATAGTTATTCCACCACCAAAGGTTGCAATATTGCTTTTAAAATTGTTATTGTTAAATATAACATTTCCTTGATTTCTACTTATATAGATAATACTAAGTAACTCAAATTTGTTAAATAAAGAATTGATATCTGTATCAAAAGAAAATCCTGTATCAAGCAAATAAATAGATGAATCAAATCCAGAATCAAAACTTTAGACATCACAAACTTTAAATGAGTATTAACCAAGAGAAGAATTATAAAAAGCCTCTAAACTATAAGTTTAAGTTAATAAATGCTCAGTCGAATAAGCATCAGGCAAATATATCATATTTTATTCAATAGTACAACCTGAAAACTGCACTATTCCTTTATATTCTTCAATATTAAGAATAACACCCTTATGATAAAATTGGGGAACATATATAAAACCATTTATTTGTTAGTTATTAGGCTCTGTATTATCATAAAGAGCTACAGCAGTCTCATTTGCAAGCCAGTTCAATTAAAAGAAATTCGATTCGTATCCAAGAATCTATCCGTTCCATTCAAAATTATCTTATTTAAATAAGCTTTGATGAGTCAAATTTAATAATGTCTCAGAATAAGTATTTGCTGGCTTTCTATATACTATCATTCCTTTACAAAATCTAGAGTATTAAAAGTCTGAGTTATATATTGAAAGATTGAAACCTTTATCTTATCCGAAAAAAACATGAAATTCAACATTGTCACTTAATTTGTGAAAGTTATTATTTTCAACATATATTAAAGCTTCATAATCTTTAAGAAAGTATCTAAAAGTACTTCCAACTATAGTAAGATTTGGGGGATTCAAATTTGCACTTTAAAATGGATCGAAAGAATAAATGTTGAATAAAACTTTTCTTCTTTTATAATACATTCCAGTACCTGTACCATTATCATCTATATCTTTAGTAAAAAAGTCTGCGCTGTATGGTTCCCCTGTGCAAGCAAGCCTACTAGCTACAGCGTCCTATTATGAGCATCCTCCTGATTTAGTCATAGCAAGATCTCTCTTATATTTTGCGTTGATATCTGCACAATCATAATAGACTGGATAGTCAAATCCTAGATCTGTGATAGAATTGATATATTCTACAAAAGTTAGTTATCCATTAGACTATGAAAGAGTCTAGTTTATTGTACAAAACCTTTTTGGTACAAAAGAATAGTAATAATCTTCAGGCATAGCTACATAATAGAAATCGCCATAATAAGTAATGTTCGTATACTAATTTTAACCATCAAATATTAAGTTTTCAACATAGAGTGATCTAGTTACATTGAAATAAAATTAATTAGCATTAACATATACAACAGGCTTTGCTTCTTATCTATTTAATTATATACAGTATTATTTGTATTCTGGATTTTCAATTAGGCTAATACCAAAATTTTCAGTTAATTGTGAGCATTAGAGAGCTCTTATCTGCAGATTAACATTATCAGTTTTAGGATAAAATCCATACATAAAATCATTATCTCTGCAAAAGTAAGGGGTTTAAATATAGGTATCTGAATATTGCTGTACATTATAGCAGTAGAAAAAGAAATGACTTCCTTTAGTAATCCAAATAGTAGCGTTTACTACAGTATATTTGTCAGCGACTTCATTGATTTTATATAATGCTTATTGAATGAAGAGTAGCATATCATCAATTGATCTACCACTATTTATGTAAAAAGCCTTGTAATCTTCATCTACTCCTGTCAAATTAGCCCCTGAAAATGGCTTAATAAAATAATCAAGTAGTAAGGTACTAGAATTTTCTAAAATAGTTAAAGTAAATCTATAAATATACTAGGAACGCAAGAGTAAGTTTTGTTTGCTCCAGTACTAATATTAAGATAAAAAAACTTGTTGCATCTGAGACATTATTCCTACCCATCTGCAGTAAACTAGCATGATTCGCAACCTGTTATAGTGCAAGCTAAAAAGTTATTTAAGTAAGAAACTTACCTTTGCAATCTGTATGACCTCTTGATAAACTTATCCCGAAAGATTAATCTTCAAAAGCTTTTGAGCAAGTTTTGAACATGCAGACGCCTACTGGATCTTGAGATATGTCCTTGGGTATCTAACTTGAAAGATAATAATCTTTTTTGCAAGTTAAGCATTAAGATTCATCACAGGATAAGCAAGAAGAAAAGGTGGAAGAGCATTCTTTGCAGGATTATTTCCTAGAGATAGGATCAGTATATTTATATTGAGACCAACTACATGATTCTCTTATTTTATCTGTAGATTAAAGATAACAACCTCTTCCATAAGGTAGTCCATAGTTACCTTCTAAAATTCTTTTTAAATAACCTTTTTAGCATGTTGTACAACCCCAAGTAGTATCAAATAAGTAAATTAAATCTACCGATCCTCCTAGATCTATAGCTGATTGTGAGCAACTTAAGCATCCGGGGAAAGTTTAATTACAATTGAAGCAAACTGTCTCAGTAGTTGAAGTGCTTACCTATAGAGTAATAGCAGTAAAATTATATTATCCTATATTAAAAGTATCATTTGGGGAAGTGCTTCTACATTGAGTTCCAGTTTAATTACCACAAATAATGCTATCACTCAATATCATTCTCACAAATCCAGGAAAACATATTTTACAGAACTTTCCTTCGCCTCCAGTTGTCGGATCATCATAAAATATCTAACAAGGATTTTGAACATTCATTTGAAGTTCTCTTTTATCCTATCTTTAAATAGTTTCTTGGACATCGCTTATTGATTCAAGGGGCTAGCTCGATATCCCATTATCATTGATCTATTGATCTAATTTCTTTTTATCTAATCCTGAAGTATAGCCTATTGATAGAGAATATAAATTGCTTCTATTTTTAGATAATTCAAATCCATTCAAATTGTATTCTGAAGTGCTTATTTAATTTTAATCTCCAAGATCTTAGTATCAAAAATCATTAGATGTCTACTATAAATTGTGATTCTATGATAATTATCCTTTAAATGTATTCTATTAATTATTAATTAAAAATTGCATACTAAGGATATCAGTATTGATAGTATGGAGAATTGAATAGTTAATGTTGCCATATTGAAAATATAATTTTCAAATTTAATTTTAATAATATTAAGGCGCCTTCTTTTTCTCGCTATATAATTGAATATAAGTTTTGTTTAATTTTAAATGCTAAATCATAATATCTGGATTAAATTTAATAAAAGAATAAATTAAAGGAAAAACTGATATCATTCATAAGGGGTTTTGGGGTTTTGGGGT
>LASR02014468.1:0-12384 GCA_001272965.2 Paraurostyla sp. PUJRC_G6
CCCCAAAACCCCAAAACCCCATGATGGAAAATTTAGTAGTTATGAAATCAAGCTAAATTATCAAATAGTTTAAATAATTCAATCATCAATATTAATTCAAGGATTTATTTATTGATGGTTTTTATAAAAGGAGTATTTACCTTCCTCTTATTTAAAATCTTCTTCTCTAACCGAGCGATTGTTTAGCTATTTCTAGTAAAGAATACCATTATTCTTATTCATTCTACTATTAGAGGTTACATTTTAAGCTTAATAATTTTCTTCAGACTCTACAAATTCATCACTAATAGAAAATTCATCTTAATCTCCCACTTTCAGTGATTTTTCTTACTCATCTGATAAATTTTCATTTAACACTATTGAAAGACTACGTTACTTAGTAAAAGAACTATGTTTAGCCTTATTAGATTGGTTCCTTAGTCGTTGATAGAAATTAAGATTTCTTTGCTAATTAATACTAAGATCTTGATCCTCTACAGTGAGAGTCTATGCCCTTAATTCATTCATGTAATCCAATTAGTTCATATTGCTTTTCTTCTTTGTAGTTATCTTCTTATGAGATTAAGGCATTGATACCTTATTGCTCAATTTACTCTTCTAGATAACATTGAATAATTCACCTTGGTTATCTTTGTCTTTAATCATACTCTATAAAGCTTTCTATATCTCAGCATCTTATGCCTGGGCTTCAAATTAAGCCAAAGTGTCTCTCTCTAATTAATTTTGAGATCCATCAGTTATCTAAGGATCTATGTCAAAGAGACTTTTAGAAGTGCCTGTCATTTTAAGATTTACATTCCTTGATCTTTAATTTTTATCATTTTGCTCTCCTCCATCTCCGCTAGTTTACTCGAATCTGGGACTAGGCGTTCCATTCATTAGATATTCTTATGATGAGACACCTTATCTCAGCACCTTTTTATAATTATCATCTTTGCTAGGAGACTTCCCAAGAGTAAGTATTGGATTTAATGTGAAATTTTTCTTATTATTCGAATCAGTATCATATCTAAAGGAATTAGTTGGCTGATTCTCTAAATTATGCTTGTCAAAGGAAGGATTAAAATCTATAAACTTCTCATCAATAGATAGCTAGTCAATATTCTCATCCTATATCGTTCTCTCTATCAACCCTATATCAGATGTAGCAATTGTCTTTTTAACCTCTGATGTCTACTTTTTCCTAATTTCCCTTAGATGTTTATTTCTGTCTAGCATAAAATCCTCTATCTCTTTGTTGCTTATATTTTTCTTGCCGATTGCCTCATAGAGTTTATCCTTACTCAAATATATCTGGAATCGTTCAAGAATATTCTGATTGAGTATTATCTCCCCTGAATCGTAAAGCTCTTTAACCTCATGCAATGCCTTCATGAAGTTTTCTCTAAGGATCTCATTCTCTTAATTGATAATCATCTTTCTATGCAACCTCTCAAATTTCTCTTTATTATTGCATAAGAATAACATCAAGTAAACTTTTCCAAATTTTAAAATCAGTGTTGAGTATAGCTCCTTTGATACTTCATAGGCCCAATAAGCAAAGAAGAATATATTTGAAAAGACTATTATAAAGAAAAATGAAAGCTTAGTTTGATCGGTCAAATACACTATATGGAATTATTCTTTGGGAATAAAGTTACCTCCAGAAGTATTTGAACTGCTTGATGTGTTGTCACTTTTAACTGAAACAGTTGTAATATCTAAGATAAAGAATAACCCACAAAAAACTGTAATTGTTGAAGTTATAAGAGATGTGATTTCTAAATTATTTAGCACTACAGTTTAGAATGGTTTCTTCTTTAATGTTACAAGCAAAAAACCAATGAGAATAACAAAAATAATTAAAGCCTAAATAAATTAGCATAAAAAAATATACCTGAATGATTATTCCACTTGTAACATACACCGAAATAAAAATAAGGATGATTTTTCTATACATAATAACTATCTCCCAGTAGTAGAACTGCTTTTTGTAACCTCTGAATAAAAAACCATATTGTGCTTTTGTCTATAAATTTTCTAAGTTCTTTCTCTTTCTTAATAATAGGATGAATGCAAAGAATGGTATTCCAAGTCCCCAAACTATTATCCCAGGCAATGCGATCAATAAAGACCAATATTGATGTGATTTAGAGTTGCAATCAATATCTAAATCCTCTTTATTTCTTTGCTCTCCATCTACATTAATGCAACTATTAAGAATCAAATTAAAATATCTTACTCAAATGCCTTAAAGAAATATGATATCAAACTGGGATGAACTAAAAATAGCAATATTACCAATGAGGAGACTGCCTTAGTTCTAAGAATTTCCTTAGAACTTTGCTTACAGGATATTATAGACCATACAGAGTAGCAGGCCATAGCTAAAAAGAAAGGTAACAGAGCAAACATGAGCAATTTCAAATATATTATTCTTGAAAATAAGCCCCCAGAATTAGTTAATTGGTTTTCCTTCATATTTCCATTTATGAAGCAATCTATTGAGAGAATTTATGTTTGTGCTTATGCTATTGGCTAGCTTGACTCAAAGAAACTCACCACCATTTAAGGCCAATTGAAGTTAAATGATGCAGTCATCACAATTAGTTGCAAATGGTTCATTATGATCTTTTGAAAAATAGACATCACATTCTTTTTAGCAGTTGCTCCATTAAGTGTTGACCTGATCAGAAGCACCACAATGATGATAGCAGCGATAGCTATTCCTAGTAGTCTGAGTACATTAGCAACAGGTTCTGGACAGAGACCGCATTTAAAATTTCCTGTTCTCGAATAGTTTTCCTTACAAGTTGAGCACAATATTCCTTCATAACCATCTAAGCAGGATCCAGTTGCTTCAAATTTTGGTGGTATCATTCCTCTACATATTTATTATTGAATAAATTACAAGCATGCTGATGGATAGAGGCATTGTATGAAATTAGATGTCCTATTGTTTTTTCTCCAATAACCTGGCTTAGGACCTATAAAAGATCCTCCATAGCAGACAGCTATACTTGTAGGGCATGATTAGCATGTACCTGGCTATGACATTTGCACCAGAGAAAATGTAGAGTTTGGCGGGCACACATCACACCTAAATTTATGATAAAAGATGAAACATACGCTCCTTTATCTGAGAATTTTTCTCCTATCTCACACTCTCTTAGTTATATATTCACATCAAAGCTGACTGCAGATATATTTTTCTCCTCTCTGTACTCTTTGTTAGCAGGAAAATCAGGTTTAATGCCATCTGTATCAAAGATTATCTTGTATTCATATGTGGGTGATGCAGTGAATTAGATTCCAGAAACTGTGAATACTCCTTAATCAGCATAAAAGATACTATTTCCCTCAAGGATTGGCTAATAAGATGCTTAACTAGCATTTTTTGAGGTTGCTTCTACTCTAACTGTGAGCTTAGAAGAGCTATCAGTGGTGACTAGCTGCCCATACTTATCGATTAATCCTATGTACATTGTTGGAAGGGTATTTCCACTTCTAAAGCTTGATTGATTTGACTCTATCTAAATTTCATCTGAGGTTAAAGCTCTTGCTGCTTAATTACTACCACTTGAGAAAAAGGATTAATATTATTATTCTGTCAGGGTTCCAAGTTTTTAAGAATAGCACCCAATATCATTTGCATATTTTACACCTTTGTTACTCTGATATATATTGTCTGATGTAAAGTTAGGTTCTTTCTATGGCCAGAAGATTGCACCTCCGGATCCTAGTGCAGTGTTATTGAGAAAAGTATTTTTGTTCTGAATTCCTAAGCTACAATTGTAGGGATCATTAGGACATTCAAAATATATTGCCCCACCATCTTCAGAAGAAGAACAATTACTAAATGTTGAGTTATATATATTCATATGATTAATATTAGATAGATAAAGTGCCCCTCCGCTACCACTGCTTGCAATAGAATTAATGAATTATGTATTTTAAATCTAAAAGTAATTAAGAATAATTTTACAATGTATAATTAATCTTATTTCAATTTTTCGGAGTCAGCTTGATATAAATATATAGCTCCACCAATCACAGCAAGATTATTTTTGAAGATAGAATCATAGACTTTAAATTCATTACAATAACTGCATTAAATTGCTCCCCCGTAAATTTAGCTAGATATCAATTTTTATTTTGCATCTTTATTATATAATGTATCTATATCAAAAATAAGCAATAATTGAATTATACGAGTCAACTAAAGATTTCTAGAATAAAAGCTAATTGTCTGAAGGTAAATTGAATTTGTTGGTTAGGAGTTATAAATAATAACATCTTCTATTGTTAACTAAATATTTTATGATATTTTCATGATAATTACATTTAGATTTGATTAAATGGCATATACATCATCTGCATATTAGAATGCTCTATTTTCAATAAATTGAGTCTTTCCTTTAAAGTTAAGAGAGTTGAATTGTTAGGCAACTACTGCACCGCCGATCATTGCTTTATTCTAATTAAAAATGCACTTAATAAATGTCACATTTGATTCTATTGTATAATATGAAACTTAGAAATATTACAACCACTGATAAATACGGCCCCTCCAAGATATGAAAAGCCATTAATAAATGACACTTAATTTACTGTTAGATCCACTCCCACTAAGATATAAAGATAGGACCCTTGAGTACTTTATGAATTTTATATATTTGATAAAAATTGAGTCCTATATATTATAAGTTTTTATAAATATACTTGGAATCTTCGAAAGTTGTTTAACTTATTGAAACATCTGAAAACCCTAGAAAAATTCCTTTTGTTCCGGCCTAGGCTTTGTTATCTTGGAATAAGCAATTGATAAATTGAACTTAAGTAGCATACATAATTTGAATCGTACTCTGGTATGCAAAATTATTTATGAATTTCACATTATTAAAGATTTAGGGATAATTCTAAATTTAAACATGTTATGAAAGTATTTACATCACTGGAACCAAAAATATTAATTGTAGATATTTGTGATTAAGCACTATTTTACTCAAAGATTGAGTCAGTTATATTGATATATGATTTTGTAAAAACCTTAATCACACCTATCTTATTGATTGCTACGTTATTATGAAGATAGGCGTTCCTCATATCCATTTTAGAATCAATATCTAAAGATATTCCTCCGCACTCGTAAGCTACATTGTTGAAGATTTCTGTCTCATAGAATACTGATTGTGATTTAATAAGGACTGCCACTGCTCCACTAAATGCAGAGTTATCTAAGAGATTAATTATGAAATTAAGATTACTATTATATTTAGATTAATAATCTTCAAATTTAGAACTAGTCAATTATAAAACACCTCCTTAATTACAATTGAATATTCTGTTTCGTTTAAACGAGACGAAAGGAGCATTACTAAATTAGAATGCTGCATTAGAGAAGTTGGAATTCTCAGCATTAATAAATACTTCATCATAGTTATAATCATTGTCACAGTCTATAATTGAATCTTATAAACTTATTATTTGTGCTTTCTCGGTTATCGAATATAGGATGCTGCCTTACTTTAAGCTTGAAGAATTTGTCAAATTTAGTCTATCAATTGTTAAATTTCTTATTTCATTTATATATAAAAATCCTCCTGACATAGCATTAATATTCTTAACAGATGAATTTTAAATATCCACAGCCACTTAGAAATTGTTTAAAAAAAAGCATCCTCCTTGGTAGCCAGTTTTGATGTTTGAGAATTATGAATTTAATATTTTGAATAATTTGATAGTAATATCTGTTTATTCTGTAGCTTGCAAATAAAAAAGCCCTCCTTAAATCTATACATAAGTGTTTGTGACTTTAATAGTATCTAATGTTCCCTATGAATTATCAATTAAAGCCATAAATCCAGCAACTTAACTGTATGTATTTTGTATGTCTATGTTTTAGATTTTGAATGTACTAGATTAAAAGCAACCAATTCCTCCTGTCAAAGCAGAATTATTATAATATTTTGAGTTAGTATCTTAAAATGATCCCCCTACTAAAAAATAGGCTCCTCCTCTTTTTGAAACATAATTATTTTAGTAAGTATTATTGATGCTAGATACATTTGCATTTTCAAAATACATTATCCCTTCAAAGCTATATTCAATTCCTTTTCTAGCAATATTTTCAAAGAATAAGTACTTTTTTATCTCTGATATTTGAAAGTCTTCTCTAAATTAAATTAGAGAATTTTTCATTGTAAAGATAAGATTTTCAGCAGTAGAAAACACCATTTAAAAGTATTTTTCATTAGTAAAAATTTAAGCTTAGGAATCTTTTATGAATTTACAATTATCTATTTGTATTATTTATGCTTCTGATATTTAGAAAATAGACCCTAAATCCTTTGATTCATTAGTTTTTATTACATTGTTTTGAAATGTTGAATCTGTAACTGTGAGTTATATTAGATTATTTTGTAACCCAAAAAGACCACCATCATATAGATTTAGATTATTTAAAAATCTTGAATTTTAAATAATAATGTTAGTTGGGCTCCTTGGTTACTATTCCTGTATCATAATAAATGATCCTTAATATTAAGCAGTATTATTATCTAGCAAGCAGTTTGAGAAATTAATGGTAGTATCATCAGCAGAAAACACAACAGCACCATATGTTGCAGATACATTAATAAACTTTGCATTATTAATTTCCATTACACAGCCATAGCAGTAAAATACACCTCCTTAAAGTCCAGCATTTTCTTGATATATACTATTGTTCTCAATCAGTTTGACATTCTTACTCAGATAATAAACAGATCCTGATGTAGCATTTCCGCATTTAGAGTAATTGTTACTGAAAGAATTTATAACTGAAATATTTGTCTATGATAATGACTATATATGAAAAGCACTCCCAGCAATAATATTTACATCTAAATTGCTTTAAAAGTCCTAACAATTGATATTGTTCAAAGAAATATGCATGTCTATTATTGAACTTTAAATATACTAGATGCTACCCTTCTCTTTTGCATAAACTTAATTGAAAAGACAATTCTCGAAAGTTAGAGAAGCATAAGTGCTAATTATCAAGAAGGCCCCTCCACTTTAATAAGTTGATTATACCTAAGAAAAATGTGAAGCCAGCACGTCTATATCAAGATTTTTTGTACTAAAATATCCTAATCCTCCTCCAACTACTTAGCCTTAGATATTTTCCAATTCAATTTCTAGATTAGAGGAAGAAATGTTTCTAAAAAATGTTTGAGAAATTGATAGATTTAATGTTTCAGCTGGTCCATAAAAATACATAAAGCCTCCATCTGATAATGATTTAGAAATAGATATCAGGAATTAGCTCATGTTTAAATTAATTTGAACCTGATAAGAATTGTTGTCGTACTCAAAATATAAAGATCCACCTTTATATGCAGAATTTTACTCAAAATTAGGAGCTGTATAGTTGAAATAGTAGCAATTTTTGCAGTAGTAAGCACCTCCATAATATGCTTGGTTAACTATTAATTCATTATAAATAAATCTTACATCGATATCTGCTATTGAAATCAGAGAAACTAGCGCTTTTAGTTTCAATCCTGAAAATGGATCCTTTGTAATTCTTAACACAATATTTGAATTCATTACTCTCTAATCTAATTTTTGTGTTATTTGACTGTGTAGAAATAAAGAAAACTGATCCATATTATCTTTGAGTTAGATTTTTAAGTAGATCAACATCTTCTACCATTTCATATATATCAAAAGCATTAAGGTCAAAGGAAGTATCACATACTACCAAACTGTTTTAAATATTCAGTATAAAATCATTTTATTGACTCAGATAAATTCCTAGTCCAGAACTTAAATAATATGTGTCATTTATAGTAGTGTAGAAAATATTAATTCCACTAATTGCATTATCATTGTTGCTTATTGCATAAATAATTCCTCCGTATTAGCCTGCTTAAATATTCCTGAATATTGAAGAATCTATTGTGATTTTACTCTTAGGTAGTTTATAAACTTCGATAACTCCACCATTTTTAGATGCTTTAATATTTTCAAAAGTACTATTCCTTATTATAAAATCATATTAAGGTTCCTTCAAATAGCTTGATAATTTAAATACAGCTCCTTCATCACCATAAACATTTTAAAAGTATGAGTCAGAGAAAATATTCATTTTGGAACTTGAAGATGAGACTTAATCAAATATCAATAGATTGAAGATTGAAGATTTTGAGTCATACCACTATTCTTTTGGAGTTAACTAATTGATATTATATGCTTCTATTCCGTTAAGGTTAATCTCCTTAGAGTATATTTGGAAAAAGTTCATTTAATTTTAGCAGTTTATACAGCTTATATTGAATAATCTCAATCCTTTTATATCTGCTTTGATTAATGGAATCTTATTGGGTGCTTAGTTTCCATCAATAGTATTTTAGAAACTAAAATGCTCAAATATTTCTATTCTTACAAATTATATCTTAATAGAAAAGAATAGTCCTAGTTATCTGTTTGCTAAAAGAACTTAAAATTCTTAATGACCCATACATCTATAATTAAATTACCCAAAAGAGCATTAGATGTATCTAATGCTATTAAAGGTAATATATTTCCATATTTCTTCTCATCTAAAAAATATTAATACTAATTATTACCAATTGTATTTGAGTAATTATAAAGGCTTAAATTCTAATAAAGATATGAGCTTGCAAGACCATATGATTCAGCATTAGTGAGATTACTCAATTTTAATGTTCCATAAAAATTTTCAAGATATAGGAATTAGCTCTATGAGGTTCTGTAAAGAATCTAAAGATTGAAATTTCCTTCTGAATAAACATTTTTCATTTCTAAGTAGTTGCAATGCTAGACATAGATTAATGATACCATTAAGTTAGCGTAACTATCAGTGCCTGAAAAATCTTCCTTGCTTGCCGAGAAAATGTATCCAAATTCTTGAGCCCAACCATTCATATTGAATGTGTTAATTAAAGTAAATTATCCATCTGGCCTATTTAGAGAAGCAAGTAGATCTACAGCATTCTCTCCATTGTAATAGAAAAATTCTGATTCAAAATAGATTCTGAAAACTCCTTCCACATGGATTATACCTTTTCCATTCCCTGCATAGTTCTTAATGTACTTATTTTGCTTGAAAGTAGTTTTATAAAGGTCTATTTAAATTTAGGTACCTTGATAGTTAATAATTTGAAGCTTCTAGTCGGTTAAAGTATCATAATCAAAGCTAGCATAAGTATTTATTAGACCTTCAGAGTATTTTAGGTTTAAAGCTAGATCATTATTAGTAGAGATGCTTGATTTGTTATTATTTGGATTATAGCACTCGACACTTATTAAGGCACCCATTCCGACATGGCATCCAAAATTGTTCTAAAATGTATTTTCTTAAAGGTGGACACTCATGCAATTCAAAGATTAATTTGTAATAGAAGTTGGTTGCTATTTAGTAGATTACATTCGAATTGCAATTGCATTAGTTAAATAAAAGGCTGCATTAGATGTAAACGCATTTTTGTAGACGAATAATGGATATTGGCCTTATTAATTTTCCTAGACTTAAATGTTGATGAGACCATGAGCAGCATTGTTTAATTCAAAAGTATTCCCCATTATTTGAACTCCAAATTCATGCTTTTATATTGATATCAAATGCTTCATCTAATAAAAGTCTTTGGTTCCCAAAATGCTATATTAGTCCTACATCGAATTATATCTGTATGGAGATTAAGGTTAAACTGAGCAATCAATGTATCCCAAGGTATTGTTAGAGAAGTAATTATCTTGAATAGTCACAGAACCTTTAAAATTGGTGAGCATCAAAACTTTTCCATAATTAATCATTCCTTACTACGAGTTTACAGTCACAAATTAGTTAGTACTTTCAACTAAATGATTCAATTATCTGAAAGCAGAATTTTAGATTGATATAGAGAAACAAGGATTTGTTGCTGCATTATTGCTATATGAGCAAGTTGAATTAAATGGATTCCAAGATAGAATTGAATCTAATTTAATTTTATCTGATATTTCAGATTAAAATTTATTGCTTCTTAAGGAGTACATTGAACTAGCTGGTGTTAAATTATTTACTCTAAATGTTGGATTGTAATAAAAGGTATTTTTGAAATTTCGAATAACAGAGCCACAAGTTGCAAATCTTTCAAACGTCGAATTTTAAATAGAAACATACCCACCATACGAATTCATCTCAATAAATGAGCTGATTTCAAAATAAAAATTCCTGAATTGCGAGTTCTATATTTTGTTTTATTTAATTAAAGTACAATTATATTAAGAGAAGGTGGTGTAGTCAAGATAGTCCTTGTATTTATATCAAATCTAATAAATGAAACACCATCAGATATAAGGCAGAATTCTGTCCTATATGGGGTTAATTTAATTATTAATTTACGATTTAAAGACTGTTGTACATTTATAGTTTCCATTATCAATAATTGATGAACTATTTTAAGAAACTGAACAACACTTAACTCTACTCTATACACAAGATTTGGTATCGTATTAAGCTATATAAATTAAAGCTATTTGATTTATTACGATGAATTATTGAGTCCATACTATCTATGATTATGTTTTATAATGTAAGCCCTGCACCTACTAAAAATTAGAACTAATCTCTTTTTTTATTATTTATTGTCACATATTCATTATCACCAACGCATCTCGAAGTGTTTGTATTATTTTGTGAGCAGAAAAGTGGTTATATTGTCAATTTTACATTTTAATGCTGATTATCTAATTTTTCTGCTTAATAAGTATTTGTAACTTTCCTCAGAATCCAATGTTCTCCTTTGAACAAATAGATATTTACATTGCATATATCTATAGATGGAGCGCAATTTTCATAAGCTTTTGTAATTGCATCATCTAATTAATAGAAAGGTGAGTTAAATCCATCTAGTAATTATGGATTATTTTAAGCTGGCTCAGGATCACTTGTTACATAGATAACATAATTTTGATTTGTAAGATATTTATCTGTGCATGTTCCGTATGTAACAAGAGGCAAGAATGGAAGCAAATATTTCCCTTTTGAGCATTTTGTACACTAATAATTTTGACTTCCTATACATTCAACACAAGAACTACTGCAATCTATAAATTTCTTAAAATCTTTTTTAATTACTTAAACAGCTGGAGCTATATACCATTCCTCTAGTTGAATAAGTGGCTTATCCAAACATTCCTGTTGGACATCTTGAATAACAGGTATTGTTGTAAAGATATCCATTTGCACAACCAATACAACTTGTCTATGAGAAATTTTAAGGATTTTGAACACAGCTTATGCAATCTGAATAATTAGGATCATACATAGGCGAATTTTTGTTACAGTCTATTTTGGTTTAATTTTAATATCTTACCCTGACATTATATTTGAACGCTAGGTCCTACCTTTGCATTGTATAGCATATATTTCGATTCGCAGAGTGTGCAATTGTAATTGCTATCACACTCTTAGCAGTTATTTATTTAACAACTAGAACATGTGGTTTTAGAGTTTACAAAGTAGTAATCATTGCAGAAAGCGCAGTTATTGGGTTAACCAGTTTGAGCTTAGATACAGTTATCAACAAATTTTGAAGGTGAAACTGCAGTGCAATTAGATGAAAATCTAGAATCACATTGTATGCATTAATTGATATTTGAAGAGTTACATTTTTAGCAATACTTGACGTTTTTACATGCTAATAGTAAAAAGATTACTTCAGAAAATAAAAAAAATTACCTTAACACTTTTTAAAATTAGGGTTCGAATTACTAGCATCCGTTGCATTTACCCATCCTTAGTTTATACTTGTCTCTTAAGGTTCACAATATTCACAGCCAAATTAGCTGTTGCAGGATTTACAATTATTACCACAATCCAAGCATTTCCCGGAGTAAGGATCATTTACATACTAATAATGGGCTAGTTTACAATCTGGAATACAAAAGGAAAAGGTGCTTGGGTAATTTGAATTTTGAGTTTGATTCGTTAAGAGAAATAAGCCTTCATAGCAAGAAGTGCATTGTACGAAATAAGATGAACCTTATGAAACCGAATAACATGATCAACATCCATATTATTCATTTGAGCATTCTAAGTAATATAAAACAATAAGGAAATATTCTTACTCTTGCACATATTATCAGACATAGACCAATATTAATCAGAATTACCTTAAAGAAAATGTTAATAAAATACAAATGACTTACAAGAGGGCTGAGATAAAATCTGTAAGCACAGGAAAGAAATGGTTCCTATCAAGTAAATAAATATATATTTAGGTTTCATAGTAATATAATATTTCATTTAATAATAATGAAGATATATTACGTCAAGTTAATAATTTTGATTTGATTTATATAATTTAAATTAGACTTTGATACTATTCCTAATGGGGTTTTGGGGTTTTGGGG
>LASR02015003.1:0-13325 GCA_001272965.2 Paraurostyla sp. PUJRC_G6
CCCCAAAACCCCAAAACCCCAAAACCCCAAAGATTTATTGTTTTGTTAGTTAAAGAGTTATGAAATAAAAATAATCATTAATTTAGTTTGGTTTTAATTCTCTTCTTAGTCATACGTAGGGGCTCCAACCTATCCAAGTTCTTCCAAGAATGTTAGGATCCCTGGCTTGCTCAATTAAGCAATCAATCTATTCATCTACTTCAAGATATCTCTTCTTTTATTTCAGCAGCTAGTATCTGATAGTGTCCTCTGATCCTGATATTGCCTTCAATATGACATTTTTATAGGGCTATATACATTTATTGCAAGATATATTACTCTTTTATCGTGTTTGGAGTCTTTGAGCTCTTTGGCTAGAATCTTCACTGGGTTAAGGCCATCAAGTTTATCCTTGACAATCTCAATCTTCTTCCTTGGATACCAGGCTAGCTCTTGCAGTTCCTCTTCATACTCACTGATGAGGGAGTCAACCACTTGATCATTGTTGTTTTAAGCACCTCCACTCTTCTGTTTCTGTTTGGCATCCTTAACCCAATCCAAAAGAGGTTCTTTAACGAAGATCTCGCAGGTGTCCATAATCAGACTCTTTCTTTTTCTTAGGGCAGAGAGAGCATGCACCATTGTCTGCTTATAAACTCCTTCTAGGGGATGTGGAGCAATGACACCTTCTATTTGCTGGGTTAAACGGAAGGGCATAAGCTCAGGGATGCCGAGTTAGACACCTGAGCCAAAAGCAATACCAAAGTCAATACCCAAGATTTCTCCATCTGAAGTGTCTATGAGGAAGTTTTCTAGATGGCGATCACCTATACCGATAAGGTAAGAAGCTATTGAGAAGGTTGCTAAGGATTTTGAGAATTGATTTTTAATGGCTAAGAAGGCTGATGATGTAAAACATAAATTCTCTAATCCGTTTCTCATTAGATACCATGGCATCGCATCTTTATGTTTATTAAATCCCTCTACTACTATTTTATCATCACACTATAGACATTTACTATATAATATGCTTACCATTAGTAATTATAGATGCTATTCAGCTATATTTTCCTTCTTTTAATTTCCAGGTACTCCACTCTTCAACCACTTCCTTCTTTCATTAAGTGCCCTACTTTAATTCAAATCTTTACCACCTTCTATTCTCATATGCTCCCTGTTTATTATATTTTTCATAGGTTCAGTATTATCCACCCATTCCAATGTTCCAAGTCTGTTTGTGATAGGCACTACTTTGAAGGTCTTAATATAAAGGTCTCTATTCTCGCATGATGGATCGTCCTTAAATATACCATTCATTATTTGGAAGAGTTACTAGACTCTCTGATCTAGACGAAGATCTTCACCTCCTTTAACTAGCAAGTGATAGTCCTTCTCATTAGATCCATGTACAGTCAAACGCTTAGGTCTTCTGATAGAACCGAGAGTGAGCAATGTCTTACGAACAGATGCTATTTTAACATTCTTTTCAACCATAGGCTCCTACATTAAGCCTTCATATTAGCCTGGCAACTCAATATATTCATAAGGATTGTAGAAATCGTTAATATCTAGGGAGTCAAGCCATTCACTAAAGGTTGAAACCTTCTCATAACCCTGGCCAAGTGTTCCCATAGATTCACTTATCTTCTGGTTAAACTGCTAGATCAGCTGTGATAACTATTTCTGATTCATCTTGTCTACATTTTATCCCTCTCTACCGAATCCCTTTACAAAAGACTACCCCCATTTCTCAGCGAACTTTCTGTTATAAGACCCAATCTTATCCTCAACTAAATCCTTCTCTGGACTAACTAAGTCTTTCATCATAAGTAAAACTAGTTCTTTAAGTTTTTACTTTGGGACATTCTTGTAGCCCTCCTCATCCTGAAGAAGATCAGTAAGGATCTAGAACCAATATTTGAATCTGTGTTCAGGGTAGACCAGACAATCAAGGGCCTCAATCCAAGCGTTTAGGTTTGAGAAAGACTTCTCAAAGAACTTGCTTAGCTTTTAGAAGAGAGGAGTCTTCTAGACATCTGCATCCAGCACATTCACTTAGATGTTTGATTCAATAACCTTGAAAGGATAGTAGAGAGCTTGAGGGTAGCGCTTAGCTATCTAAATTACTTTTTCTTCAATAACTGATGATTCCGATCTGTTAACCACAGCTACTATTTGATTAATCCACCTAAAAGATAATGATTGATAAATATTACCTTAAAAAGAACCATGCGGGAGTATCTTTAGAGTGAGCTATAAATTCTCCTTCTACACTATCTTTATACTTAGAAACAACATCTAATAATCTAGGTATGATATCTGATGCTTTCTAGTATTCTAGATTTAAAGCTAGCAACCCATTTTTAATTGTTTGCCTTGCAATTTCTTCTTCACTTTTCTTTATTTTTGATAAGCCTTTCTTAAGAACTATGTTGCAAGAATCTATTTCCATTTTCCTTAATATTTTATCTGAAAACTAGGCGAACTTAAAATAAGTCTTTGCCATTGTTTATTTCATTTGATCATCATACTGAGCTGCAGTTTTAACTTTCTCAAATACTTCTTACAATGTAGTAAACGATTTCTCTAAATACTTATTACAGCTTTCCTCATACTTTTTGAGTTCTTTAATATCTGCTACTTAGTTAACTGCTTCTAATATAATACTTAGCATCTTCTTCTCTAATTATTATTTTAACAGTAGTCCTTTGATCTCAGACTTAACATCAAGTTGTTAAGCTCCGTATGCTTCTTTCATCTTATTTTCCAAAACTCCAATAATTTTCTGAAGTTTTTAAGCTCTGTCCTAAAATCCAAGATTCATAGTTTCACTCTTAAATTATTAACTTTTAAGTTTGATAATTGGTCCCACTATCTTCATGTTTGATGAAGCACTTCCTTGATTTCCTTCAGACCTTATCTGCAAAGCTCTTTTTAAGAATCTTTCAGATGAATCATATAGTCCCATTTTAAATGAACCCTTCGCACATTGAACTTAGAGAATTGCATTCATATCTTTTAAATCGTTGTGCTGACCTATTGCCTCTGTGAATTCTTGCTTTAGTCTAAAACGGTACAGATCCAAAAATAAAGTACGAGCTGTTAAAATATCATCCCAAACAGAAATATGATCGAAAGCATAGGAGGGAACTCTCTGAATCCAATTCTAAAGTGATCTTAATACTTTAGGTACAATTTCTTATTTCGTTTATAGACCTTCTTATTTTATTGTTATAAGAAATTCTTTCATCTCATATATTTTCTATATCCTTTGAACTAGAATATGTTAGGCTACTTAAGAAAGCTTAGTCAAATTTTTCCATTAAGATAAGAGCTCTTAGACCTCCATTTCTAAGTAAAATCTAGCTCTATCATAATCTTTGCAAGTTAAAGAATTTAATGCTAACTCATAGTTGAAATTCTTATCTAAGTAAGCCTTTGACCTTGGATCATGCTACCATATTTCAATCTACTTACTCAGATTATTCCAATATTCATCTACTCTCAGCTCGGCTTTAATCATTTTATCAGCATGATGATACGGAATATCACATAGTAATTTAGTATCTTTATATTTAATAGTTAACTCTTTTGCTATTTCATCCCATTTAAGAAGCTCAGCCTTAGATTCGAGTCTTTTATTGCTCAACTCATCTTTTATGTGATCTTCTAAAGTGGACGTTAGCTTGGGATCATTTAAAGCCTCTTCTAATACTTTTAGACCCTCTGCTATGGAACCTTTATTACGAAGCATGTGAGCCTCTTTAATTAGATTTACTGTCGTTTCCTACTCTTGAGATAGTTTCTAAGATGATTCAATTATTGCATTTTTCTTGAAAATAATTCCTTCTTCATCTGCTAAATAACTCCATATTCCTTGTAAAGCATCATCATTGGCTATCTACTCATACAAGTTAATTAAATTGAACCAATATCCTCTATTGCTGTCACTCACTCCACTAAATGAGAAAACCTTTTTCTAAGCGCTCTTTTATGATTATGAGTCTTGCTACTTTCTTCGCTTTTATTATTATAATATTGCATTCTAATACTGATCATCCTCTATATCTTTACCATGAATGATAGTTTCTTCAAGGAGGACCAAAGCTGTCTAGTATGACATTGAATGCTGCCCAGTTCTTTGGATTACTTCAGCTTCTACAGTAAATCCATCTATCTTTAAGAGTTCCATTGATACTCTATGCATACAATTGATACATCCATAATCAAATATTTACGATTAGCTTAAAACTTGCTTTACTCCATTCCCTAGAGTTTATCGCTGAGAATTTTCATTAAGAGATTTGTAAAGTTCTGAGAAAAGTTCGACAAATATTTCTGTAGCTATCGTTGTGTCATTACGAATGATAGCCATAAGAGGGAGCAATAAATCTTTGTAATTAATTTATATATCTGGCAACTCACCAACTCTATATTTTCTATATAGGCCAACTTATTTCTTCATTCTATCCATTTATCTTTAAAGATATTATTCTCTCTGCATCTTTCTAATTTCTTCTGACTTAGCCAGATTCATTGGCATTGATCCCTCTGGAATATATCTTATCCTTTGACCTTATGACTCTTATGGTTTATATACGTATTGATTCTGGGCGAAGAATTTAGATAAGTCTTTTCTGCCCTTCCTTCTAGCAGTAGGTGCTATGAATCCATCATCATCCATATCAGCTTTATCTTGTGAGCTATTTCCACCTTGCAAAGCAATAACTTAAGAATTAGGCTTTTGACCACCTCTTTTATTCAGTTTGTTTATTTCATAAAAAGATGCACTGAGAGAGTCTGTGAATTAAGGTGAATTATTAAAATTGGCTGCAATCAAAGAGGACTATTCAGTTTATGTTTGAGTGAATTGAGGTAGTTAAGTTGCTCTTATAAAATTACCTTGATAGGCTTAAGAATCTGAAATTTCTACCACAGATTACTGCGAAGGTAATGCTTGAGGCTTTATTCTTCCACTTAATTTAGCTGAAGTAGAAGTATCAATCATCTCAACGTCATTTCTTATATTTTTAATCTATTAATCATTATCCTAATTCTCATTCTCAGATTCTTAAATAACTGGTAATTATTACTGCTATTGCATAATAGCTTATTGAGAGGCTTAAAAAATCTAATCCATCTAAGAGAAGAGAGGAGTTAAGGGTTAAGATCTATTTAAGTTATTTCCAAATTGATTTATTTCCAAAGGATGGAACTTGCAATTTTACAAAGGTTAATCAAATATCTTTCTATCGAAGTCAGATGATTTACTAGTTATCTGCATCAAAAGATAAACTGCATTGTTTAACCAAATACCTTCCTCCTCTTATGTGTATAGGTCCTCCATAATTTATTGCAGTCTAGTGTTAGCATCGAGACCTAGTCTAGCAGGGTCACTCCAAAATCCAATAAGTTTCTCTCTCACCACTTTAGATCTATCATTAAGGCCTCTAATCAAAGCACTCTTTACTATTGGTCTGAAATTTTCATATTAATCAAACAAGAACACCATAAGATCATAAAATAGCCCTCTTGAATAATCATTCTTATTAGCAACGAAGAGTTGCTTTAGCCTAGGTAGCACTTTAATGAGTAGATTGTCTCCAGAGTCTATGTTTAATTTAGCTATTTAAGTTAATAACTGCAAGAAGGATTATTGGTTCTCATCAGAAATATCAGCAAGGATATCATCTGAATCTGCCAGCAATGACATTGCAATTTCATTGATATCTTCGATTTGTTTTTTGGCTCTACATATTTAAAGATATCTCTCAAATGATTTGATAATGGCACTTCTCATTGAGCCTGTTAATACTTTCACAAAGGATAAAAGTTTCATGAAGATTTTCCTTTCAGTTAACAATTCTGGATATTCTCTAGTAACCTTCTCAATGGCATTAACTAACACATCATGTCTCTCATTACCTTCATTTGTGAAAAGAGATGGTAGAGCTTGCTTCACGAGACTTGGTTGCTTAGCCAGTATTTTGCCCAAAGTTTCACTAGCAGCTTATATTATCTACTTCTTTTTGCTTTCTTGGATCCTCAGTAATACATTAAAGACCTTATCTCCAGTCTTTACCTCATGAATTTCAACTAGTCTAAACTCTCTTTGATTCTGGCCAAGCTGTGTAACTTATTCTGGTTTCTCAAGTAAAGGAATATCGAAAGAGACAGTCAGAGCTAAAATCTGAATTCCTGTCATCTTCCACAGATTGCTACCTTCTTTCTTATCATCCATGCCTATCATGTTGGCCAAGGTGTCTTTGTTGACTGCCACAAGCTTTCTCCATCTATGTAGAAGGGAGGCTATGATTTCTAGAGAGAGTTATGAAATTAAGAATAATACGAATATTAGTATTAAATATCATTTTGGTCTTATCTGCTGCATATTTAATCAGTGTGTTAACTATGTTAGTGCAAAGTAGCTTATTTTTGTTTTACTCATCAGGCACATAGTTCCAAGAAACCAAGAGTGTGCACAGATCTCTGGTGAAGTAATGGAAACCCTTGCCACCGTTACTCCTCTCACAGATGTACTGAGCAATAGGCTCAAACCAGTGTGCTGCATAGGGTGCAAACAAATCAGGACTATAAGAAATTATAATGATAATAGTTACTGATTAATGAGGATCTTGAGTATGAATATTCTGATATTAATGTGAGTCTCAGGTCTTCTTATCTCTTGATTGAGTGCCTGCATAAACAATGGCATATCTTTCTTATCTTAATCCCAAGCTTAGTTAAAGAGCTCAGTCATCTTATCAATGCATCTCTTAATATTCCTCATGCACTCGTGTTTATTAACATTATCAAGTTCCATCTGTTGTGAATCTTTATCTTCACTCTCATCTTAATTCTATACTGCCTCTGGATTGTTTCTGATAAAGTTAGCATCTCTGCTCTTATTGTTTAATAACTTTTATAGTTTCTCCTCCTCACTCTTGACATTGATCTTATCAGGTTGCGTTTCAAATACCATAGCAGAGTTGAATTTCTCATTCTATATAAATACATAATTATGTATGTTCTTACAGCAGACATAAAGCTATTGGTGACATACTCGTTGATGAGATTGTTAGCTCTGATCTAGGCAATATCTGTATGGTTACTATTGGATTATTCAATTTTAATCTCTATGCTCCTCAGCTGCACATAGTTAAAGTTAGTCTCAACCTCAAAGTTATAGGGCTTTTCAGTGTCTACAAGCATCTGCCAGAGGCTTTCCTCGCCTTTCTCTCGCTGGGTAACGAATAGGAACTGGGAGAAGAGGTTCTCCTTGGTTTAGGTGCCCATAATAACTGCAACTAAGCAAGAGTAAGCACGACAAGAGTATTGGCGTTGAACTTGTGCAACACTGTTGAATTAGGGAAAATCAGACTATATAGAGTCTTTGCAAGTAAGAATAAAACCATCTATAGGACCTTTCTTTGCCTAGGAGCAAAGCTAAATGAGGAATTTAGTAATTTCATTTCCCGCCGATTGATCTCCATATACTTTTTTGTGAACATAATTTTTAATAGTATCTGCTGATAATCTTCTAAACATAACTTCAAATACCTAATAGATCCTTGCCCTAAACTTTTTTATTACTAATTCCTTACTTTTCTTTTGCAAGCATGTAAAAACCTATAGGATCATCTCTCATCTCTTAAAATGGTCTCTTAAGTATCTGTTCAAACCTCTAGGTGTAATCAATCATAATTTCAGCAAGATATTTTGTATCACAAGATTCCAAAATTCTCAATATTATCTTTTTCATAATAGCCCATCTAAGATTGTCATCTATACTTTCATCAGTCTATACATGGAATTTTAAACTTTAGATATCATACTTTAGAATCCAAGAATTCATTGAAAAATTATCCAAGAGTTTCCTTAAATTGCCCAATAGGCATCTTATTGATAGATTGCGTGATAATTATATTCATAGTTCTCTTTAGACTGTTCTCATATATAGTTTTATGCTCTCTTATGCTCTTATACAATATTCTCAACACCTATACATACAATATACTTTTTTAAGTATTTACCTGCAAATTTTTAGATAATACTAATAGATTTAAGAAACCTTCCATGATAATGTTAAAGTTATTATATTCATTTGAGTTCTTCACCAGCTCTCTTGTTTTTATTGGGAAAAACTAATTCTATAAATTCTTTAGACTGTCATTAAGTCTCTCATATACTGGCTAGCCATTCTGAGTCTATAGATTATATATTAATCCAACCAGGTGCAAACCTTCTTTTTTAATATTGACAGGAAACCTGTCTCTTAAGAAAGATTGGATCATTTAGCACAGATGATCAATAAATGTCAATGACATTTTATTTGTTCTATCTAACAACTATTGTTTGCAGGCATTTGAGATAAAGCTGTAGATTTTGACTTTGTTAAGAGCAGTCTCAAATTCTTAGAATACTTTAGCATGATCTTTTTTCCAATGATTTGGAATTTCTCTAAGTAGAACTTGCTGATAGTTGGGTGATTTCTATGATACAACCTCTAAGATAGGGATAAAAACACCATAGAGACTAACTTCAGAAGCTGCCTTTGTTATGAGATATTCTCCTAGTTATAGTTTTTGATTGCTCCAATTTTCTCCAATATATTATAGGAGTAGGTCTCCAGTTTTCTGATATATTTCAGGCTTGATAGTGAGCCAGTCACTTAAGGTTTTATTTGGAATCTCAAGCTTAGATAAGAATTTTACGAGCACTCTTGAAGATTCATTCTCAATGGGAGTTTCACTCTAAAGCCATTCCTCAACAACTGCAGTTAGATGCTTTCTCTAGATGAGGTAATCCCTTATTTAGTCATCCAAGAGTGAAAGTTTAAGATATCCCAAACACATTGACATCAGCATCTTAGGATGATACTCTTTTACATTATTAGGCTTGATTCTATCTAAATTGATCAGCTTTATCTTAGGGATCACACTTCCAGTCAAAACTTCATAAAGATCTAATTCATATATTTTCTACAATCTCTTTATAAGAATCTCGCATTAAGATCTTAATTGCCTTTCTAGTTCTTAATCTTCAACTAATACATGCAACTGATGAACCATAGGCAGTAGGATTATTTGTAAGGTAAAATCTATTAATCTAAATTCTTGATTTTCCAAGTTTTTAACATGTAGTTTAAGTGATTTATCATCCAAAGCTATCAAATACTTAAAGAATTATGTTATTAAGATAATTCTAGTTTTTGTAATGCTTTCTTTGTCTTCTTTGCAGATAAGCATTTTATCTAGTGTTTTAGTAGAGTTCTTAATAAACTTTGCCATAATGTGATCATTAACAAAAGATCTCAAGTTATTAATCCATAGATTGAAATCAATAAGTTAGGAGGATAGTTCATGAAAGTTGGCTATATTTTTACTAATTAAAAATTAGAAGCATTCTAACTAAGCTGTGAGTAGATCTAATTATTTTTACCTCTCAGAGAGTTAGGTTTTCCTTGTTTCATTGTATTTTGAATTGCTGTTATGATTATCTACAATGCCTATAATATTGTTATCATTTTAAATTTTCTCCTCTTCAAAGTTAACTCTTTAAAGTCTTTTGAAAATAGCTTTATCTCCTCTTCGAGATAGATAATAATCAAAGATCCAAGACTTAGGTTCATGAGGCATTTACTCATTGTTCTTGGGAGGGAGACTTCTAACAAGTGCTTCCCAAAGTTTCATGGATTCTCTTCTACACACTGTTTCGACTGCAGTGAACTTCTCAAATAGATAGAGAATGAATGTGAAGATGTTTGGATGAATAGATCTCTTTTGATTGGGTTGCATCAATATTATTGCCTTCTTGGTGCATACTTTCAAGACTTTATCAAGCATAGTAGTGCAATTATCTATCACTTCTTGAGAGAATTCCAAACTATTATGACACATTTTAAGTGATCCTAATACTGAATGAGCTATTTCTAGGCAAAAGCGATCAATGAGTGGATCAAAGTCACGGATTATAGAAAATATCTTTGAGAAACACAGTACAGAAGACAGTCTCTTGAAGGGATCTGGATGATTGGAATTGCTCTCGATTCTTCTTATTAAAGACTTTATGTTATTTGGATTCTCTTTTATGTCCTTATCACTCATTTACTTTAGGCTCCATTTCGCAAACTCAGCCACAGCATTACTGCACATCTCTCTCAAAGCACTGTTATTTCTGCTTGAAGCACCGTCAATCAAGGCATCTAGTAGAGATTCTACCTCAGGATGCTCATATACTCTAGAGCTGGAGAACCATCTTACTATTTAAAAAATCAAAGGTTCAAATAGTTATCTTGAGATGTTCTCAACCTCAGTTGCTAGTTTAATAATAACTGGGAATAGCTTTTGATATATCTTAGCGAAAGGTGCAATATCCTAGTTATCTTTATTATTTCGACCACCCTTTGGCTAAGTGGCATTCTTACCTATCATAAAGATTATCAAGGCATGTAGAAATTCACAAGCAGCTACTCTTGTTTCTCTATCCGTAGAGTTTTAAGCCAAATCTATCAGTTTGGGTAAGCAAGCATCGAAGTATATATCAATTTTCTTGGTATAAAGTGGAATGGTAAACTTTAGTCTCTTCTCAGGATCCCATTTGATAAAGTTCTCCTTCTCATGCTCCTTATTCTACTCATTATTGATGATCTGATGAGCATAGCCACCTATCTTACCCAGTAGCTCTAGAACTTTGGCAGCAATGTCATTTCTGTCTATGTGAGACTCATTACCAGACTTAAGCATTTCAAGATACTAATAGCTTTCAGCCCCTATCCCATTAGCATTACCTACAGCCTTCTTCTTAGAATGACTCTTATCATTATCTACTTAAAGAAACTCACTCAACTTTGGCAGAATATCTTTGTAAAGTAATTCCACAGTTACTTATACAGGCAGTAGATTAAACCATGTCTCAAGCATTTGAATAGCATTCATGGCAAGCTGATTGTTGATTCTTCCGATCTCTAAGGCCTTGAACATGACTCCTTTCCAGAGGTAGACATTGTCGGTGCGCTTGTCCTTGCCATAGAGAATCTAAACAGGCACATGAAGGAGAAGATCAAGGCAGGCTATGAGGAGCTCATCTTGGTATTCCTCTTGCTTGCCAATGAGCTCTTTGAAGAAAGTAAGGAGCATGTTATAGGTGTTCAGTTTCTCACCCTTAGCAGCCAAAGAATCTTTTTGGTTATTATCTGAGTCAAAGTATTAGTGTTTAGAACAGATTTACATAGCTACTTTCAAAAGAGAATATAGTTTGGAGATTCTTGGTGTTTGAGATGCTTTCTTGATGATTGTTGCACAGAAAGTAGGAACATATCTTAAAAACCATTGATCTTTGCATTAGACCAGAAACATTTCAACAAAGTTTGATAGTCTTACTAAAAACTATTAATCTGTGTTATTATTGGCAATATACTGAACCACGTAGTCCTGATGCAAACCTTGTATCTATTCATCCAATATTTATGCTTAATTCTACCCTATCTTAGGCTCTATCATTTACTACTATTAATTAGCTCCTCTTGCTCCTTTTTCAACCTTATATGTAAGATTGAGTTAGTCTATTATTTCATTGATGGAGTTCATAAGTTCATCATAGACATGAGAGCATGTGAATTCAGTCCATATCTGATCCTTATTAAGCCAATCTTTCCAGAACTGCACTGCATCTACCAAACTCTCAAAAGGACTTTCTCCTCCAAACAATACAGCATCAGGAATCTTCAGAGTCTCAAGCATGGATGCCTTCACAAATTTCTTGATCCAAGATATAAATGCAAATCTGTGCTGAGATAGTGCCATCGTAAAAGAAGCAAGACATTCATAGAATCTAGAACGATACTTCTGATAAAGCTTCCTGTGATGCCTGACACCTATCGAGCACACCTTATAGAAATGAAGCAAGAAGGGCTCAGTCGGAGCCTTTTATAGATTTTATAGCATGTATGAATAAGACTCTATAAAAGAGATCAGCTGCTTCTGCTTCTTAAGGATCTATTTGAAGTTTTTAAAGTCGTTTTTGGGATCTTCTTGGGATTCAAATTCTTTGATGATTTTGTTTTCAGAGACCTCTATGAGTCGCTCTAGGTAACGCCAGAGCTAATCATCTCCCATGAAGGTCTAGATAGCTTTGGAGAAGATTCCAACTGCTTTTATAGTTGAGATAAGCATAACATTGGCATGGTTAGGATCTTCAAGGATCTCTTAAAATTTTTCTACAATGTTTTTGAAGATGTCTTTGTGGATAGATTGGTCGTTAGTCAATCCATCTGAAATTTATTACATTAAGGAGCCAAGCATTTCATTTGCTGTGTCTCTAGTTTCCATGTTTTCATGCACACAAAGTTCTATTATAGTTATGATAAAGATAATAATATACTAAGGGTGATAGTGACTAATTCAATTGAGTGTCTTGTGATATGCTTTTTGAAAAGTCTAATATGAGTACCTAACAATTTGAGAGAGGCTTTCATGACTCCTTTGTGTTACATATCTTAAATGGGCTAGATAGCACTTTTCAAGCACACAAACAAACTATCGACCTAGTCTTCATCTAATGTGCATTCATTAGTTAATGAGAAGCCCAATCCCTTCATAATTCCTGTGATAGCCTTTATCTCTGGTTTTTCTGACTTCATTTATTCTATCAGCTGAATAAACATAACATCCTGTGACTCTACTCTAAATTCATCAAGCCCATATTTGTCATGAAGCAACCCAACTAATGTCCATATAGCTCCTTTAACACTAGCTGAAGGGCGTCTGAGTTTAATTTCATCTAACAGCATTACCATTAAGTCCCTGGGTCTGATAAAACTCTCAATTTCTTTGTGATTGTATGTCTCTATTATTTTGATCAGAAGCAGGAGACTGGCCTCCTTAACAAGCGAGTTTGGATCAGCTCTGAATGATTAGAGACATGCATCCTTTATCTAAGGTAGGTAGGGTGTCATCTCTTAAGATCTGATTTTCATATAGGCAACAATCAACTCATACACCTTCTTTTTAACTGATGATAATAACTTATCATTCTGGCCAGCATTTTACCGCAAAAATTCCAAAAGACTTACTTTTGAGTTAAAAATTTTCGATGATATAAAAGCTATAAATAAATGAATATTTTAATAGGAGTACCTAAATCTGCTTCTTTGAGACTTTCATCCAGCAAATAGATGCGCAACTCATTGACTACCTGCTCACTATCTGCGAAGAGGAACTTATGAAGTTGCTTTAAAAGCTCATCTATCTTTTATTCCATATCCAATACAATTTAATTATTAATTTATTAATCAGTTGAATCAACCAATCAATTATTTATACCAATGGGGTTTTGGGGTTTTGGGG
>LASR02015054.1:0-10930 GCA_001272965.2 Paraurostyla sp. PUJRC_G6
CCCCAAAACCCCAAAACCCCAAAACCCCAAAACCCCAAAACCCCATTAGATTATTTCTTAAAGAATTTTTTTAGATTATAATGTTCATAATTTCGATAAATTAATATAAATTATCATAATTAGTCATAATTAATCATAATTAGTCATAATTAGTCAAGGTTAAATAAATTCTAGTTAGTTTCTTAGTTCTTATTTATCTACAGTTCTTTTTCTAGACCTTTTTTATTATACTTAGTTTTTAATGCCTTCTTAAATTACGTCATTGACAATATTAACGTTAAAAGCACTGTATTTCTTTTTCTTTTTTTCTACAAAATTATCAAGATCAAAAGCATCTATTTCTTAATTAAAGTTATATTCAAATTTCTATGAAATATGCTTTTAAATTTCTTAAGTTGCAACTTTGTTATAATTTTTTTGTGTTTATTCCGGTGATGATATATTTGGAGAATCGTGATTTTAATTCTCAGGAAGAAATCCAATGAATGAATGATTTTCAAAATTGTCAACATCTTCCACAAGCATGTTTTCTTCTAACTTTTTTGTACTCAGCCTTGTAATTTTTGGTTCTTCACCAATAGTATTCTCAATCTTATTTTGATCACCTCCCATTGATTATAAATGCGTATTATTTGTTTATAGTATATACTTGTGTGTTGATAAATTTGTGCTTATTTTTCTAATATTAGGTCTACTATTATTTTTGCCTTTTTTATAGAAGCTAGGTTTCTTAGTAATTCCAATAGCTGTATAGATCTATGTTTAGCTAGTCTTTTCTGAAATATCTTAAACCGGACTAGAGCTATCAACTTATTCTTCATCTATTAAATATTTCTTTTGTTGTTTTTTCCCAAATCTCTATCTGCATTTGAATAAAACCTTTTTAAATTCCAATTTCAAATTCTTAACTGTAATAGACAAAATGATTCCCAAATTAAATAATATGTTTATCACAACAAAGCAGCATAAGGACCATCCAGAATTGTATTATTTTTCTTCATCATCAACATAGGATGAGAACATAATTAAGTGATAGACACAACATGAAATACAAATTTCATTAAAAATCTCAACTACATTCATTATTTTAATCTCGAAAGGCTAATAGTAAATAATGTAAATCATCAAAAACATCGATTGGAAAAAGAGAAATTGCATTTACAAGAATGGATAATCTTCTAAAAACACGGCAGTAGCTGAAAATAGTAACCTTCTCATGCAAAAGAACACATTATGATAGAGATTCATTGATGCCCAAGTTCTGATATTCTCATATAATGACCCAAATCTTTCTTCAAAATCATGATTCTCACATTTATGTTTATTCTTAGTCAAGAATATTGCAATAAATATTGGATATATCAATGCTGTTATTGCTAATGCTATTGCAAAGATAGATGAAAAAATATTAGTTGTACTATTCCATTGTATCTATTTAATTCATGCATAAAAAATTACAGTTCTGCATTAAATAAGAGAGGACATTGCGAATTCCAAATAAGCTTCCAAAAAGAATCTCAAAAGCATATTGTAAAATATCATCTTTGATATTTTTAAGACAACTCTCTACATGCTATAATAATTTTTAGAATTAAAGATAAAATTACCATTTAATCTTTATAGAAATCAATTTGAGTATTAAATAGATAAAGATTAGAGCAGAAAATACAATAATGTAAACAAATAAGCTACCTAAATTTTAAACCACATTTCTACTTTCATATCGTAAAATGTATAGGATTATTTTTAGAATAAAATATTGATTAAAAGATATCCATCTCTTCAAATTCGTCATTTAGAGGTTATACATCATCGAATTAGAAAATAAAAGATTCAACTAGCCCATTAGGAACAATATCAAATTAAGTGAGAGTAATGAGCAAGACGAAAATATAGTTTGCATTAGCAGGGAAATTTAAACTCATTAATGGCATATGAACAATGATTTATAGAGCATTAATCATACCCCATAAATATTATAATGTTGTTGATCTATTTTATTAACAAAGTAATTTACAGCAAAATTTAAATGGCAAAATTACCAATGAGGAAATTTTGCATAGAATCAGCAGTTTTCGCACCCATTGCAGTTATAATTTTGGTAGCATCTAAATAGTTAATTTATTAATTTACCATCATTTTTCATCTATTTTGGCATATTTTTAGATATCTCATAATTATACTGAACTGGCAATTTGGCGTTTTAAGAAATAAAAAATCCATTCATTATAAACTAAATTCTTAATCGATGTGTTTATTCCTTCAATATTAAGATTGATATTTACCTTTGAAACTTTAAGTGGTTCATTGAATGTTAATTTCATGGTAATTCTGTTATTTTAGAATGAGGTAACTTTCCATGAAAAATTTAAATCATCTTCCGATTACTTTGGAATAGAGGCCAAGGTTGTAGAAGTGGATGTTAGTATTCTTTTCGATTTTTTTGAATTAGAAGATGAAGGATCTTTAACTGTTACTCTAATAACATTATCATTGAATTTATCATATGAACCTGGCACAATAACATTTTTATTTAGAATTATAGTGACTTCCCCTACTTAGTTTATTTTTGAAATATATGGCTTTAAATCGGGGTCATAGGTTTTTTTATTGATTTTTTTCATTAGTTCTTTATATTCATCACTTTATGGATCAGATAGATCAAATGCTTAATCAGAGAATTGTTCTGTCTCTAATTTCTTTACTTGCTCATCGTCTAGAGGTAAATAATTGCTTCCACTACTTAAATCTCCATCTGCATCTGTTTAGCCTGAGTTATTGTCTGAATTTCCATCTTACCCTGATTCACTATCTGTAGTTCCTCCTTAACCATCTGTAGTTCCATTTGTTTGACTTTGATTATTGCTACTTCCATTGACTGATTAACCACCAACGATTATTAGAAAGGTATCTATTGATTGCAATGTTTTAATAATAGAATCTGTAAGCTTTATACTTATCTTAAAAGTCTTGCCTGCATTAGCTTATGTTGGAGATATCAGGAATTATTAATCTGATTGTTTAAATTTAGTAAATGATGATGATTGCCCCAGACTGACTTGAATGTTAACAGGATTGCCAGTAACACTAATTAATGATGGTAGTTTATATATCTAAACTATCCCTGGAAGAATTTTTTAATCACTTAATTATTTTTTGAAGTAAGGTGGGTACTTTGCTCTCTCTTCAACAATTGTCACATTCCAATCGTAGTAAGAACTAATTGTTCCTTATGATGCTTCAATACGTAAAATATAAACATTAACATCAGAGTTTTATGTTGATAGTACTGTGATAGTTCTAGTAGGAGCATCAAATGTAAAAATGGTAGGAAGAGTATTAGTTGGTAATAATGAAATTAAGTTATAATTTAAGTTAAAATTGCAAGCAGGATTTTGTTAAAATAAAGGAACTGTAATTGAACTTATACCAAAATTCACTTCATAAATTAAGCTATCAAGTTCATTAGGATGTTCTATTGAAGTTATAGTGCATTAAGTAAATTAAATAGTAAGTACTTAATCAATAAAGTAACCCTATGAAGTAGTACCAATAATATTTAAGTGATATACATTTGCTTACAAGAGCTAATCTTAGCTATAAATTTTAAGTTTCTTTTGGCTAGAAAGTATTGTAAAAATATTAGACTGTATGGTGCTATCTATTGGAATTTACTGATTAAAATTATCAATGTCCTCTCCTGTAATTGTAATTGGTATTTAGCATTGTACAGGACTTAACAAAAATTTATCTAAATCAATATACATAGGATCCATACCCACTGGATACTAATATTAAATTGTGCTAAAATTCACACTAATCGATGAGATTGATGGACAATTAACCTGAATTTAGAAATTTGTGCTGTTTTGTTTACTTCCAATTTTACCTGTTAGAGTTATTGTATAAGTGCCAGAAGGAGAATCTTTGGAAACTCTAAATATTTTGGTACTATTATCAAAAATAATATAGTTAGGTAAACTGCTTCCACTAGATAAAGTAGCTGTGTATATAATTGAACCACAGTTAGCAAGATCAGTAAATTATTGAATAGAGAATTAGAAATCATTATTATCCAACTCATAAACTTAATTTGACTGAGTTTAATAGAATATTTATGTATCTGTACATGCTATAATCAAATTAACAGTTAGATCTTAATAACTAGGGGTTAGTGATCCAGCATAGTATTTAATTTTAAGATTGTAGGTTCCTTGTTTAGCAATGTTAGTAGAATAAATCGTAAATATTCCTGTGCTAATTCCAATAGAAAATATTGAACTATCACAAGCTGTTAAATCAGATTTCATGCATTCAAATATAATCTCACCACATCCATGAAAGTTAGTTTCAATTGATAGTGAAAAATCTATTTATTAAGCTGGCTCTTTTATAGTGTAGTCAATAGCACCAGTGCTTACATAGTTGTTGCTTATTTGTAAATTAGCACAATCAAATATAAACGAAATATCTATAGTAGCAGAAGCTATTGGAGTAATTCTACTGCTTTATGATCCAAATAATTTTAGATTATGTGTCGTATTGCTTAAAGCATAATCACTAGTTGATATCTAGAGATTTTTTGTAGTTGGTATAAAATTGAATATTACACCATCTAAGGCTGAAGAATTACCGAACTGCATATAATATTCCATACTTCCACATATTGAATCTGAAACTGAAGATTGAAATTGATTAATGCCATAGCTTTACGAGCCAGATTAAATTGTATATATTCTATTTGTTTAGCTGCTTGCAGTTATTATTGCAGTTGGACAGGGATCTATTATTCTTAATACAAAGCTTATAGAACTCAATTATTAATTTGTTATTTATCCTTATAATGTCATCTAATAATAATTGGCGCTATCAATATCATTTGTTAAAATAGAGAGTTACATATTATTTTAATCTATTTAACTGAAGTCTACTCCATTAGAAGTTTCATTTGTTGCCAATTAAAAGGTAAAAGCTTTGCAAAAAGAGGGATTTGTTTAGAAATGATTACTTAGACTAATTATCAAACTACTTTCTCCTACAGTATATTCCTAAATTCCGCTAAGAGTAGTTGTTATTATGGTGGCAGTAGAGCAATCTGGTGTAAAGTTTATTGTAAATTATTATTATTCCTAATTTGCATTATAATTTGGTAGTGATGCGGTTACTTAAATTGTCATTTAAAGATTGACTAGGCTATAATCATTTGTTGCTATTTATATTTGGTTCCCATTAACCAAAGAAATTATGCTGGTTGAAGGAGCACTATTTGTGGATACGTTTAATAAATTATATGAGATCTAGGAATCACATTCAGTTATGTTAGTTGCCCAAGCTAAATTAATCAAATGTGTATTCGCTGGAATATCAGGAAGCTAGTATTATATATTATTCAAGGATTGTGATTAAATGGTAGCTCTACCGCATTTATGCTTAATGTATAATGTATAATCAAAAGTTTAGGTTATGCTAGGATTATCTACTAGTTAAGCAGTTAGATGAATCGGATAATCATCGATAAGATTTTAATTACTAGTTTATACAAATCCTTAGTTTGTTCCACTTAGTATAACAGCCCCTTATGAAATAAGAAAATCAAGGCTTGTTGTAATCCATTCAAACTCACAATAGCTTGGATTTGGTATATAGCTGTGTTAATATAATAAAGTAGAAGGATCATCTATGTAGTAAGTTATATCACTCTATGAATTGAAATTAAGAGTACCTGTTGATTCGCATATCCTATTAATTTTTGTAACATTCAATGTGAATGTTTAAGTTGTTGAGGAACCTTCATATATCTCTCCCTTAACTTAAATTGTGTAAATTGCTGCATTGCTGTCAGCAGATGTTTGAACTGTGATTTGACTCAGTTATTCATTGAATTAGATAAATGTTGGTAAGGCTTCTGTAGTTTGAGTAGATTAATCTGTTACTTTATTGACTAATAATTCCAAAGAGTTTTAGCAAAATGAGGGAACAATAGTCCAAGTAGGGATTTATATGATTAATGCTGTATCATTAACGTTATAGTTTTAGTTACTTAATGTTCCAGTACTAAAAGTTACTGAATTGCATCCACTGTTAAAAGAAACTGTAAACTAAACCTCATCAAAAATAGTTGAACTTATTGAAGCAACCATTTTAAAAGTATATGAAGCTGAAGCTTTTGATTGATCTATACTGTTAATTTTTATTTTTTGATCTTCATAAATCATATCATTGTATTATAATTAGGTCCCAGCTGATTATACAGTAAAAAAGGAATATTAAATAGATGGACAATTAGTTTGAACTGATGTATAGACACTTAATAGCTATTAAAGGCCACTTCCAATATCATAACTAAAGGAAGTTTGAGCAAATGGCTCTATTGTAACAGTACAGTATGGTTAAATTTCTAATTCAAAATCGGCATAGTTTGATATTGATACAGAAGCTACAGATGCAATTACTCTCAGTGGATATGTGTTTGCTAGATCATTAGAATCAGAAAATACTTATATTGAAGGTAGGTTACTATTTAAAACTATTGCTGATAGCTAGCTTGCACTTAAAGCTGAAGTATTTTAGAAAACAAGACTGTAAGTTAGTGTACAGAGATTAATTGAGGAAGAAAATCCAGTCAAATCAATAGTTTAAATTTAGTTAATGGTATAAGATTATGCTCCGACTGTAGGAACAGTTATTACAACTGAAGAGCAATCTAAAGGATTAACTCTATATGTAAAAGTAAATGAATCAGTTTGTCCATTATTAAGGGTCCCCTGAACATAAATTATATGCTCTCCAACATCATCAACAGTAGGATTAAAACTAAATTATCTTGAAGATGCTGTAAAAGTTATGAAGCTTGGCAGATTTTGATGTTATTGATTATTGTCCAAAATATCAGCGTTATAGGTAAATACATTGCAATATGCATCTGCAGTTGTCCAAGCATTAAAACTTGCACTTTTCTCAGTATCCAAAGATATTCCTATATTATAAACCATATCATTTATTATTTGTTTTGAAATACTCACAGAATTTCCACAGCCTTAGTATGTGATTGTAAAATATTATTGATTATAATTTGTTGGAAAATCAATTTGATAAGCTTTAATGCTGTATTCAAATACTTAAGTATCTAAGTATTAATTTTCAGAGTAAACATGGATATCGTTAGCTGACATCCATAATAATGAATTAACTGCCATGCTTCCTGCAGAATTATTATATAATTCATAAGTTAGCGGGCACTCTACCTCATTGGCGCTTTGATAATCAGTATTAATAAAATAAGTTGACCCAATTGTATAAGTAAAACTATCTAAAATTGTTGATACAGTGATAGCTTCATTTTCACAAGTTAGCATATTAATAGTTATAGTTGTACTTTTAGTTGCTCCTGACACCTAAGAAGTGGCTGATAAAAGGAAGCTATATGTATTAGATTTAGTATAATCATTTGTTTGAATATTTATATTCAAGTAATCGTCAAATGTTACAGAGCTTATTATTCCAGAATCTGAATAGACTTAATTTAAATTGTAGTATAAGGTGTGAATAATCGTACCACAAGAAATTTACTTAAGACTTGATGCATAAAAAAGTGGTTCTTAGTAAGTTTATAATATATTCGTTGATTTTATGTAGTAATTTATGACGCTAATTGTATTAATCTAAAGATCAGAGTCTTAGCATGGACCTAATGCAGTTAATGTAAATTGCTAACTATCAGTCTAACCATTATCAAGGGTTCCATAAACTTTGAATGTATATGTTCCTTCACTTGGAATTCCTACAATAGTGAAAGTCCTAGTACTTGTATCAAACGTAATAAAACTTGGAAGGTCTTAATCATTATTATTCAAGACATATCTTGCTTTATAAATGTAGATATTACATGCAGTATTCGTAGTCGTCCATGCATTAAATTATATTGTTAAATTAGTTTATCCTTGATTATAGTAGTAATTTTGCATTGGGTCTTTGGTAATCGAACTAGAATCACAATTGTGGAACACTACTGGGATAGTGACTTCTAAATAATTAGAAGGATAGCTTATCATTTAACCTTTAACTGTTAGCTCAAATGTGACACCAATTAATGATGCATCATTGTTTCCAACTACTCTTAATTGTTATCCTGATTCAAAAAATACCATATTAGAGTTCACACTACTTTAGCTTGTCATATTATAAACTGAATAGGTCAATGGGCCACATCTATAGTCTCTACTCCAATCAAACCATCTTCCATTCCAATTATTAATATGGGCATAGTAAGGTCCAGTATCACTTGGGGTAATTTAAGAAGATACGCAAGATTAAACTGTTAATGTATATTAAAGAGTTTTTGTTATCGCTTGGTCATTAAGAGTAGTTGAATCAATTTTTAAGTTATATACTCCATCATATTGACTACTTTAGGTATATAGTGTCACTTGTAAATAATTAGTTTGATGATTATACGATGTTACAATTCCTGAGCTATTTAATAGAGTATTATTATCAAAAGTAACTTTTATACTCAATGGATAACAACCTGAGTATGAGGTTTAACTTCCAACATGATAAACTGGCAAATATAATGTTTCTTATGGACTAGTCAAGTGAGAAAAATAAGATCCAGTATAAGTCAACCATGATTCTACAACTAAGTCACTATCTTAGCATGCGTAAATAGTCAATTCAACTTGATAGCTTACTGCTTATCCATTCTGTAAATTTGCATTAACTTAGAATAAATATTAGCCTTTATCAGTTAATGTTGGATTTAAAGTAATAACTCTTGTAGATGAATCAAATGCCATAAAACTCCATTATTAATTAAGTTAGCCAACCTTAGATATGCTATATGTCCATGAGTTGCAATTCGGATTATTAGACTAAAACTGATTAATGGTTATTTAATTGTTAATATTTCCAACATTATAAGACTATGAGTAATCAATCCTGTTATCAGAATATGTCTCCCAATTTTAACATCCAACTGATTAACCTGCTTAAACAGTCAAATAGAAAATAGTTGATATTGTTTAGAGATTGACATTCTGATCAAATCTAGAAGCTGTTATTTCAACTTAATAAGGATTACTATTTACAAATTATGAATCAGTTGTGCTTATCACAACTCTGTTAGGACTAGATTATACTGTAACAAATTAATTTATAGTTGTATCTGTGGGTGGCGTTGGTGAGTATTACAAACTGCATGTAGACTGAATATTAATAGGAATTGATAAAGAACTTCCAATTTAATAGTTTTAACTAGCAATAGTCTCAAAGCTTGCTATATCATTCTTCTGACACCACATTTAACCGTCATTTTAAAAATAAGAGACCTGTGGATCATTTTAGTTTATTGAAATGGTAGTAACTGAATCAATTATCGGGCAACGAACATCATCTGAACCAAGATTAAAACAAGATCCAATATCATATTAATAAATATCATATTCAAGTGTCTGCACTGCATTCAATTGATCAATTTGTATATCATTTTCTTAAATATCAATATCAAATTATAGACAACTATCATAAGGATTAAGAGACATAATATATGCTTTCAAATTACTATGCGTTTGTACTTAAATATTTAATGATTGATAATATCTCCATTAAGTAAATTAACCTACAAAATATGCTGTTGTTTAATTAATTATTTTGTAATGAAGTCCAACTAAGTCATTAGCATCCAATGTAATAATAGATTTCTAATAAAGCTTTTAAAGATCAAAGTCTATTTCTGAAAATATTACTTAGCCACCTTTATAAGACAACATGCTCACTCAATTTTAATCTCTAGCCATAAGTGATGAACAATCACCTAAAGTATTCCTCTAGTAAGAATAATACAGGGGAGCTGAAAATTATTAATCATTTGATATTTCAACTTTTGCTATTCCTGCATCAGCAGTATCAGTAGAAATTGGCTCAATGCACATGAAAATTTAGTAAGGTTCATTACTAGTTTAAAAGTAAGTAGTTTTTGATGCATAATATTCAATGTTATCTTTTTGTAAAATACTCACAAATCTAATATTTTCAAAATTATTAGTGCTAAAAAGCTCCAAAAAGCAATGAGATACGTAAGGCGATCCATAATAATCCTTCAAATTATATATTCCAGAAGCTAAAATAAATGATCCAAATTAAACTATTGAGTCAAGTTTATAACTAGGACCCTCTGTTGCAGAAAATCGATAAACACTTAGTATGCTTGAGGTTAGAGCATCAATCTTTAATAGGATCTATGGAAACATCGGTTCATATATAATTCCTATGATCACCATAAAGACTATTCCATTTTCTGAGTATATTAAATTTTAAGGCTTCAGTTAAGTAATAGTGAAGATATTTCCACTTACGCTATAATGACTATTTATTTGAACTGTATTTGTTTGAGTTTCCTCAAGAAATATTACTCTGAATTATTAGCTATCTTGAAGAACTGCCACAAAATTCTAATAGCTACCTACCTTATAAGCAACTGCTGCTATAGTACTATTGATTTCAGGAGAGATTAGGTTTTTTACCCATCTTAAGGAGCTTTCAGAATTAAACGAAAGAAGTAATGCTGTCTATTAATCTCCGTTAACAAAGATTTGATCATCATTAGAATATGCGCCGATTAAAAATTTGTCATCATAAAAGTCCATCGCAGAAAAAATCAGTGCAAATTAAGGCGCTTCATACACTCAAGGATAAGGAAACTAGTTGCAGTTAGTGCTAAAGTCTGTGGAGCCAGACACGTTACCAAAAGTGAGGATAAAGATTGGTATCAAGATTATCTTACTACCAAGTTTAGGATATTAGTTATTCATTTATATTATAATTTTAAAAAAGTCAATTAAGATATTTATACCCTTTCAAAGAAATTTAAATTAAAAAAATAAATTTCATGAATCACTATTATAATGATTAGAGGGGTTTTGGGGTTTTGGGG
>LASR02015072.1:0-12057 GCA_001272965.2 Paraurostyla sp. PUJRC_G6
CCCCAAAACCCCAAAACCCCAATTTTCATAAATCATATTTTGAATAAGAATAATTAGAATAATATAAATATAAATATACTTTTAAAATGCGATTCTAAGAAAAGAACTTTAGCTTTACAAGATCACTTTATTAATTCTTTTTAGCTTTCTTACTCTATATAAGTCTTTGAGCCAGTAAGAATTATTAATATTTGATAGAATTTTCCTTTAGATATATATGCTAATGGCTAAGTTACTTTTACAACTATTTCTGCAAACCCTAATCCTAAGACTGTGGGTTCCACTTCAACATTGACATTAGTTGCACTCTTGCCTAGTGGAAATTTCTTCTTAACTGGAGATGTATTGACTTTCAATATACCATCGCCAGGCTCGTTCACCACATCTACAAGCATTTCAAGCTGCTTATCGGTAATCATAAATAATAATTTCAATATAGTAAACTTCAGCTATAACAATAACAGCATGTACGGTATCTGCGAATTAAGTGTAAATGACATTGCAAAATACAAGCTCTTCGAATAGTATTTAGGTTAACATTTTAAACTTTAAAAACCCTCCTTCTACGCAGCCAATAACAGGGGTAACTGCATCTTTAGTCACAAGTAGTTCAGCATCAAAAGCCACATCTGGTACTTCAACAATAAGTAGTTTTCAGCCAGATTCATTAACAGCTGGCACTGTTACTCCAAATTCATTACTTATTGGAGACTCTGGAGCATCAATTACAGTATCTCTAACACCAAAGAATACATTAAAAACTACAGGCAGAATATATGTTGATTTTCCATTATGGAACCCGCTAGCATCAATTACAGAACATATGATAACCACAGAAACCCCTACTTGTACAAGAGTCACCACTAATATGCCATCCTCTATTTCTTGTTAATACAACTAGTTAAATAGGCGATTAACATTAACGAACATTATTAATTCAGATACTAGTGGAGCAGTTATAACATTTACAGTTGACTCTTTTCTCAACCCTTATTCAGGAGTCCCAAAATCAGGCTTCACCATCTCGACTGCAGATAGCAATGGATTTCAAATTGACACTAAAACTGGATTAAGCATCACAGTGACTGAATGGGCTAGCTTCTTATCAGCCTAATTTGATAGATCAGACAGTATAACAACAGTTAATGAATTGTCCTCAGGAATAGTACTTTTCAAATTAAATTTGCCAGTTGAATAAAATTGCAGGCTAAGAATAGATTTCCCTTCTGATCAGCCCCTAACTTCAGACCTAACTTCTTATTAAGGTGCTAACCTATTTGCTAGCTTTACCCAAAAAACTTTTAGCATTTCCCAAAATTACATCGAAATAGATGGATGCCCTGATACTATTGTAGACGCGATTACTACAGGATTTTTATAGTTAAACTATATCTTAAATGCTGGATAGGTGATGACAACACAGTCTTTTTAATACTCATTATATGCTGTTTATAATTCCTAAACCTATAAGATTGCTAGATAGACTAGTGGGATAACTATCACAAGCACATAGTTATCAAAGGGAGGAATCACTATATTTACTTTAACAGCTGTAGATTCCTCAATTATTCAAACAACAACAAGATATAAGATAACACTTTAGCCAGAGCATTCTGTCCCGACAAATTCAAAGATAGTCATTACATTTCCATCAAGCATATCATTGACAGATTAAGCTTCCTGCACTTTAAGTAGTGTTAGTGGAGGCATCTCTACATCACCTGGATCTTGTGTTGTCTCTGGAAATGTCCTCACAATTACTAATCCATTTGGAACGGGATCTTATACTAAAAATGGTTCAGCTCTTTCATTCATTTTTAGTACAGGAGGTACTAACCCCCAATCAGTTCGTGATTCTGGAGATTTCATAGTCCAAACATTTTCTACAATAAGCAATGTAGACTATGGCATAGATGAAGCAACAAAATCGGATGTGTTTACCCCTGATGCCTTTATCTTAAGCGCTGCTGTTTCTGATATCTCATCTTATGAAACCTATAGTTCTCCAACTACCTATACATTATAAATAACACCTAATAAATAGATACCATTAAATGGAATAGTAAATATCTAATTTCCAAGTGAAATAGTTTTAAAAGGCTCATCTCTTACTAGTTGCTAAATCAAAATAGGTTCCATCACATCCACTCTGTCATCTTGCTCCATTCAAACTACTAGTCCATTAACTGTTAAAATCACTGATGCTTTTTCTAGTTCTGCATATACTACTACAGGGACTTCTTTCTATTTAATGCTAGGAGGTCTCGTAAATCCTCGAACTACTGCCGCTACTAGCTCTTTTTCTATTAATACAAAGGATGCTGATGGTTACGCTATTGAATCTCAATCTACTGGTATGACAGTTTAGATGACAAGTACTCCTAATCTATCTTCCTTTACTGTAACGCCATCCAGCAGTATAAATGGAGATACAAATGACTATAATATCTAAATAATTGCCACACTTCCGATCATATCTACAGATTCCATAACTTTCACATTTCCTTCAGAACCAACACTTCCTTCTACGATATCTTGCTCAACAGGAACTTTGATTACAGCTATAACTTGTTCTAAGACTGGTACATACTCAGTCAAAGCCACTTTAACTGTGTCTGGCGGGACAATTGCCGCACTTTCAACTTTTAGCTTTAATGTTAAAAATGTTGTTAATCCTCCTAGCACTTAAACTACAAGCTCTTTCTCTGGGATTATAATGAATGATTCGAACGGACTATAACTGACGTAGTTCAGTGGAACAGTTACAGTAACTGATACCACACCTGCTACAGTTACAAGTAAATCTTTGACTCAAGCTAGCTAGTCATTAATGACACCAACTACTTATACTATTACATACACAAATATCAATCTGATGCCATCTGGTTCAGCTTTTCTAATAACTTATCCCTCAACAGTCTCAACCACATCTCTTTCAACATGCAATGTAGTTTACAACAGTATTTCATATGATATGACATGTAGCCTTGATACAAGTCTTAGATAAATATAACTAAAAAATGGATTTAATGTAGCTGTGACAGCAGGGTAATCCATATCTATTTAAATTGGTTTAATCACAAACCCAAACTCATAACTAGCTTCAGATTCTCTCACTTTAACCTCTTACACGTCATCCTCATATACCTATTCCATAGATACAGTATAATCAGGTCTTGTTCCAACTTTTGACTGCTCGTATCCTTGTTTAACATGCACCACAGATACCTCTTGCACAGCTTGTATTACAAATGTAACTGGCGAAAATTACAAATACCTATATAATAATACATGCTTGACAGGTTGCCCTAATGGGACTTATTCAGATACCAATTATTAATGTCAAGAATGCCCTACAGAATGCAAAACATGTTCAGACTCTTCAACATGTACTTCTTGTGATACAACTACAATTTACGCTTATTTGCTAGAAGGTTGGTGCTATCCTACTTGCCCCACTGGAATGTGTTCTAGCAATTTTCAATGCGTATTCTGCACTGCTACCTAGTTTGCATCTGTGACAGCAATCCCTGTCTCTCCAACAACTGTTAATTCAGCAAGTTCAATAAGTTTTGTTGCAACACTAGCTTCACCGACAGTATATACAACAAACTCAATAATAACATTTTATGTGCCTAGTCCTGGATCATTTACATCTTCAACTTCAACATCAAAGTGCACATCTAGTACAAGCGGAATATCAATATCATCTTGCATAATATCAGGAAATTATGTCTCAATGAAATTGTCTGTTACAGTATCTTCAATATCGGCATTCTCAGTAAAGGTTGGAAATTTTATAAATCCTTCTTCAACATGCCCAATAACGAATATTGAGACAGATCTAGTTAATTCTTCTGGAAATACAGTAGCTTCATTATCAACAACAACTCTAAGTGGTTTAACCAGCGGAACTATAGGAACTGCTTCAATATCTTTGAGCAATACATAAATTGGAAGTTCTGGAGTAACAATAACAATATCAATTACTCTTTCAAATAGTTTGCCTTCTACAGGTAGCATTTAACTAATATTACCTTACTGGAATCCGAGTTCATCTTCACCCTAGCATATGATTTCTACTACAGTACCAACCTGTGTTGGAATATCTCCAATGCAATCATCATTAACCTGCCATTATAGCTACGATAGTTCAAGGACCTTAACTGTGTCAAATATATTATCAGCAAGCTAGGCTGCAAATACAGTCCTATCATTTACTGTGAGTGATTTTTAGAATCCATATTCAAGTGCTCCTAAAACAGGTTTTACGATTACAACTTACGATAGCAGTGGATGCTCTATAGATTCAAGCAATTCTTTAAGTGTATAAGCAACAGATTGGGCATCTTTAACTTAGCCTACTATTAGTAGATCAGATAGCATTACTGAAATTCTTTAATAATCTTAATATTTAGCCACTTTTAACTTACCACTGCCAGTGGACTCAGGTTGCAGATTAAAAATTCTTTTCCCTTCTGATATGCCAGTAACTACTGCATTAACTACTGTCAGCGGATTCGATTTATTTTAGTCACTATCCTCCATTCAGACTTTGGATACAACTAATAACTATGTGGAATTAAATGGCTGTGATTAATATTATGACAGTGGCTCATCTGCTACTATTAATCTTAGTAAATTAGTTAATATTGGATACATTAAGGATACTTAGACCTTCTAATATGAACTATATGATATGGTGGATACTACTTATTATAAAATTGCAAGAATTACTTCAGGGTTATCCCTACCTTCATCTTATTTTACTCCTGGATAAATACTAACTTTTACAGTTACTGCCGTTGATTCAACTCTAATTTAAGATACAACAAGATTCAAAATAACTTTATCCCCGTTGAACAGTATACCTACAGATTCTAAAATAGAAATTACATTTCCTTCGTCTATTTCTCTCACAGATTAAGCATCGTGCACATTATCCTCAACAAGTGGAGGTATGAGCACAAGCTTTACTAGTTGCTCTGTTAGTAATAACGTTTTATCTATAATTAATCCATTTGGAACGGGATCTTATACTAAAAATGGTTCAGCTCTTTCATTCATTTTTAGTACAGGAGGTACTAACCCATCTGCTGTATAAGATGCTGGAAGTTTTTCAATTTAAACATTTGCACAGGTTTCTGGAACTTATTATACTATAGATGAAGAAACAAAGAGTGATGTTTATTCACCAACTCCTTCAGTTTTATCAGCTAATGTTTATACAATATCAAGTTATATAACTGGGGTGTCCCCTTCAAGTTATACACTTTAATTAACACCTAACAAAACAATTCCTTAAAATGGTATTCTAAGTGTTCAATTCCCCACAGATATAACTTTACCTAGTGGATCAAGTGCAGTTACTGGTTGCTCCGTTGAAATTGGAGGAACTTCAAAATCAGTTACTTGCTCGATGTCCTCAACAAGTCCTGTCAAAGTAACAATATCTAATGCTTTTAGCTCTAGTTCTTACTCATCAACTGGCACCCCATTTTACGTGAAGATTGATGGATTATAGAATCCTAGGACAACAGCAACTACTGGCTCTTTCTCAATAAGCACATTTGATTCCTCTAGTAAAATAATTGAAAGTGTTACTTCAGGAGTGACAACTTAAATGACTAGCAATCCTGAGATGACTTTTTCAATTACACCATAGAATTTAGTTAACGGATTCTCAACATAGTATAAAGTATCGGTGGTCTCAACCATAGCAATGAAAACAGGTGATGTGATCTAGTTTACTTTCCCATCAGAAATTACAATGCCAAGCTCGCCTACATGTGCAAGTGGAACATAAGTTACAACAGCAAGTTGCTCGAAGATTAGTACTAACACTTTGAAGGCTTCTCTTACTTTTGGAACTAGTCCATTATCTGCCAGCACTAGTTTTGATTTTTATATCAACTCTGTTACAAATCCACCTAGCACTAAGCCAACTTCATCATTCACCTAAATTTACGGATATGATTCTAGTGGTAACTAAATTCAACAATATACAGGTTCAGTCACGGTAACAACTCAAACACCTGCCACAGTTACGACTTAGAGCTTAGCCTAAGCATCTACTACTTTAAGTACAGACACCACCTATACTATCACATATACTACAATAAATCCAATGGCATCAGGAAGCTCTTTCATCATAACATACCCAACGGCAATTTCTATATCTTCCACTATAACCACATGCTCAGTTACATATGGTAGCTAGCTTTATTCCTTAACAAGTTGCTCTTACGATTCAACTAACAGAAGGATCTACATTACCGGAGGATTTTCAGCCACAGTGACTGCTAATTCTCAAATAAAAATTGCTATATACCCTGTAAAGAACCCAGCTAATTAGCTAAATACAGATTCTTTAATGATGATTTCGTATACTGACAGTACTTATACTTACACAATAGATTAGATATCCTCAGGCTTGATACCAGGATTTGCTTGTACCTTGCCTTGTAAAACTTGCTCTACTACTAAGACAACTTGCACTAGTTGCTTTACAGATATAGCATCTATAACAAAGAAATATTTGAGCGGCACAACTTGTGTTGATTCATGTCCCGATGGAACATACCCTGATAGTAACAATGTTTGCTAAGCTTGTTCTACTCAATGCAAAACTTGTTCTGACGCTACCACTTGCTTAACTTGCAATACTACAACAGGAGCAACCTATCCTTATTTCTATAACAACTTTTGCTACTCAAACTGCCCTGATGGTTATTTTGACAATAATTATGTTTGCACTGCTTGTAATACAACAGTCTGCAAAACATGCTCTAAATCATCTACTAATTGCACTAGCTGTAATACTGGAAGCACCACCCCTTATTTATCGAAAAACTAGTGTGTAGCTAACTGTGACAAAGGATATTTTAGTAGTAACTTTTAGTGTCTGCCATGTGCTAGCCCATGCGCTACTTGTATCTTAACTAATAATACATGCTAAAGTTGCTTGAATAATCTCTTTTTATATGGTACCTAATGTATAGCAACATGCCCGAATGGAACAACAGCATCAAATGGTAAATGTATAGGCTGCGATCCTAAATGCTTACAATGTTCTCCAAGTGATCCAACCAGATGCAACTAATGCCAAACTGGGTATTATTTACTAAATAATACCTGCTTATCTGCCTGTCCTGATACCTATTTTATTGATTCTACAAAGACTTAATGTATTAAAGAAGAAACATCATCCGGAGGAGGAACATCTGTAACTGATCCTGAAAAACGTATCTTCCTTTACTTTCCGGTCTTAATTACTTAACTTATACTGTTGGGAGTCGCTGTAGGAAGTTATTTCAAGGATAAAAGCTCTATCATTCCTTCTAATGCTATAGCTTTATGGGGACCATTAGAATTTATATGTTATGTAACTTAAGTTATATTAGCCTATATTTGGATAACTAATCAATCTATCAGTAATAGCAATAACAGAAGAAGAATGTTAGGAGATGCAGGAAACTTATCTTATTTTAATGGTGAAGTATGGCCACTTGTGTTTTATGGGTCTTGCGTGGCTTTAATTATGCTGGTGATATTGAACATAATTTTCTTCATAGTTTTCTTAGCATTTATTCGAAAGGATAGAGGATATCAAGATTATAGAAAAAGATTCACTTGTGTTCCTACTACAATAATACTCTTAGGATCACTATTCTCATTTAAAGTGTCACACTTCTATTATTCAAGATTCTTTGGCCTTTAGTCATTCTTTGTGCCATTTGAGCAGGCAGCTAAGCTTCATACATTCGTTAACATCTTAAGCATTATTAACATAGTATTCTCTATTTTACCAATGATTTTCATTGATATCTATGGACTGGTTAAATATTCCTGGGGAAGCTAATTCTACATTATTATCATTGAGACATTATGTCTTTCGATTCTTATGTTAGCTTTTACTATATGGGAATTCAGAGCTTAAAAGAAAGCTCTTAAGCCATTTTTAGGAGAACAGTTGGTCTATGCTTAGGTTGGAGATTAAAGCTCTATTGAAGATTAAGTTCTCAAGCGCATGGATGAAGAAATTAGAAAGAGATTTGGTGGTCAAACCTTGGATGAGTTTATAGAAAATTTGAAGAATCAGAAAGCTATAGAGGCGGCTGCTTATTCTAATAATAAAGGGTTGAAGCGAGGACATTCTATGATAGATCTAGGTGATAGATCAAAAGAACCTGATGATAGGAGAATTAACACTGACCCACTAGATGAAAAATAAAAGAAAAAATACGATAAATGGATCAATCCTTTTGAAATTGATAAATACCCTGACAACTGCTATGCTGAACCTGGAACTGGGATCAAGAAAAAGCTAGATCCTTCATAAATAGCTACTAAAGTTATATAATATGGAAATTTTGCCTAAAACGGTGAGGACTATGATAAAGATTATGACTAACGTCTGAGAGAGCTGTTTCATGGCAGAAACCCAGCAGATGAAAGAAATGATTCAAGGTATTTGAACAAACTAGGCGCAACTGAAGATGAAGATGATAAGATGCCTTAATCCTTAAGAAAGAAGAATAAACTCAGAGGAAGAAAGGGTAAATACTATGAGTAAGTGGATGATGAGGATCAGAGTTTTCTATATGATCATGAGAAAAATTTATAAGATGATGAGGAAGATGAAGAAGAGAAATTAGATATGATCGAGGAAGAGAGCCATCAGTCTCATGATGACGAGAGGGGAGGTCAATAAGAGTAGGAGAACTTAGAAAATACAATATTGGAAGAAAATGATAGACTACTGAATCAGACAATAAATAATAAATCTCCTGAGAATTTAAAATAAAAAAGTTAGATAGAGGAAGATGTAAGTCACTAAATTTTGAATGAGAATGAAGAAACCTAACTATTTGAGATAGAAAATGCGGTAGGGGAGGGAGCATTCATAGAACCAGTGTAAGAGAATGTGTTCTAAGAAGACCCAACATAGCAAAAATTAAATGAATTAGATGAGGATGGAACAAATCCAAAATACAAATCAACTTTGGATATTTAGCATGATCTAGAGTAAGATTTACTTTAGTAAATGGCTCCTCCACCAGCCCCTCTCCATATAGATGAATCACCTTAGCACATTGATGAAGAGGAATAAATCATAAAAGAGCACTAGGACTAGTAGAGTGAGATGGGTGAACCTGATAGTGACGACGATGATGACTAGAGAATAGCCAACATGAGAGACTTAGACAAGAAGAGATTCAATGTCAACGATATTCTTGGAGACTTTGATAGAGACGATCGAGGCAATCTAGTCATCTTGTAAGAGAATAAGACAGGTAACTTAATTGATAAAGATGGAAATCGTGTTAATGAGAAGGGTTATTTGATTGATGAGAAAACAGGTGATGTAGTTGAAAAAGAAAAGGGAAAGAAGGTTTTTGATGCTAAGGAACTAGATGAGAGAGGAGAACTGCCTCCACCTTATAATCTAGAAAGATTTAACTTTAACATTCATGATGTGAGAGGCTATTTCGATAGAGATGCTGAAGGCAACGAGATAATCGGCAATAGAAAAGATGGAAATGGCAATTTGATAGATAAACTAGGAAGAAAAGTTAATCACCATGGTTTCTTGGTTGATTAAGAGGGGAATTTAGTCGATAAGAGAGGAAGAATTAAGCTTCATAAATAGATTATGAATGACAACAACGGTGACATTCCTCTTCTATTTAACTACAAAGGAAAGAAGTTTGATATTGTAGAGATAATGGGAGATCTCGATAAAGACAGAAATGGAAATATAATAATAAGAAGGGATAAAGATAACTAGATGGTTGATAAGAAAGGTAGGAGAGTAAACAATAAAGGTTACTTGATAGATAAAGATGGTAATGTTGTAAACAAAGAAGGTAAAATTATGTTCGAGGCTTTCTGTCTATCTAAGGATAATGAAATCCCAAAGCTGTTCCCATTCTTAAAGTTTAACATTGATGATATTAAGGGAGACTATGAGATGGATCCTTTAGGTAATCCTATGCTCTAGAAGACGAGAGATGGTGAATTGGTAGACTAAAAAGGAAGAAGGGTCAATGAAAAAGGTTATTTACTTGATGAAAATGGGCACATTAGAAATAAAAGAGGGATGAGGGTTTTTAGCAAAATGCTATTGGAAGAGGATGGTGACATTCCTAAGATATTTAGAACTGGTCTCCTCAGGAAAGACACTTATGACTCATTCTCTTAACTCATGAGTGAGATTGAAGACTTAGAGAGAATGCAAGAAATGGATGAAAATGATCCAAGAAGATAAGCTTTGAAGAATAGGATGGACAAAGAGAATAAGAAACTACAATAGAGAATAGATAAAATTGTCGAAGAAGACAATGATGACGATGATTTATTAATGAAAGAACTTGAAGACTTAGCCAATGGAGGCAATATATCTGATGGTGATGGAGGAAACACTTCAGTAGATGATTTGATGGAAGACACACCAAGTAATTATAATGCAGCCAATTAGAGATTCAATGAGATTGAAGATATGAAGAATAGAGCCAAAAGAAATATGAGAAATCAGCATAGAGTACCTGAAGATGATGAATTTGAAAGTGAATATTCATACCTACCAGGCAAAAAGCTTAAGAAAAAGAAGAAAAAGAAAAAGAAGAAGAAGAAGGAGCAAGATATTGATTTAAGAGAGTTAATGATGGCGAAGGCCTATGGCGGTCTCTCATAAGCTCAGATTGATAAGATAATTGCCATGAAGAAAGTTAAAGATGCATAGGGATTGCAGAGCTAACTTGGATAAACTGTAACTAGTGGCCTAGGAAAACCTCCTATTCAGAGAATGGCTAGTAATACGAGGATGACTACAGTTCATTCTAAGAGAGGACTAGGTGTTAATAATGGGATGAATAAAAATGGAAGTATGATGGGGGATGACATGAAGTCTGAATTTGGTGTTGAGAGCTTTAAGGATAACAATGGCTCCATGCTATTACCTGGTATGACAAAACTTGCAGTCAATTAATAGAATTTGAGGCATGGAACATCAACAACTAGAGCGAACGACATGAATAAAACAACTTCAAGATTAAATCCTAATGCAGGAGGGCCACCCACTGGTCATAAACTAAGGACTAACAACTTAATGAGTGAAAAAGATCAGTAGAGTGAAGTTTCAGATAAATAAGGAAATGGTGGTTTTATGGGTAACAACCAAGATAGAGAAAGAAGACTTTCTTAGATTGCAAATTCAGTCTCAGGTTTTTATAAAGATAAAGATAATCAAAGTGATAAGTCATTGATGAGGTCAACTCATGAGTCTAATTTTGCTTAAAATCTTGGTAAAATAAGAGGCTAAAGAGGAGCTTAAGAGTTACAATAAAATTAAACATTTGAAGAAGAATATAAATAACCTAAGATTGGTAGAAGAGCTCCTGATACTGCTGGCTAAGGTGACACTTCTCTAGGTTTAGGAAACATGAATGCTAATGACCCTGAACTTGATAGAATATATGGAACAGCAAGAGGATTAGCTGATATTACTATGCTCAGTGATTGGGAGAAAGATTCACAAAGAAGTGGTAAGAGTGCGAGAAGTCAGATAGGGGTTATGAACACTCTTAAAGTAAGAGGCCTAGAAAATATCTATCTATAAAGATTAGAGCCTGCATCAAAAGGAAGAAAGACCACGATGAAAAAAGGAGATAATAAAGCTAAATTCAGAATTATGCATCATAAATTCCATGATGAGCCTGAATGGCATGTTGATGATCCAAGAGATGAACTGGACAGTGTTATATCAGATAACTATAAGTAGATGGAGAAAAAGTTCGTTCAAGAATTTTAAGGAAATAGTAGTGGTTCCAAAAAGCAAGGACTTAGAGATGAAATAAATAAGCCAAATATATTCAATGGAAATTTCTATTAATATAAAGAAAAGTTGGCAAGAGAGAGATAAGCTGAGATAGATCTAACTAGATGATAGAAGTTTATTTGCTATACCAATTGATTAAAGTATATTCTAAATTTATTAATTCATTAATATTCTTAAATTATTATATTAAGGGGTTTTGGGGTTTTGGGGTTTTGGGG
>LASR02015168.1:0-12273 GCA_001272965.2 Paraurostyla sp. PUJRC_G6
CCCCAAAACCCCAAAACCCCAAAACCCCTAAATTAAACATTTAAACTTAATCTTTGAATTTAATAAAATATATTGATATTAAGAGAAAACTTAACTAATTAAACTAAGTTCAGGATATTAATATATTCAAAAATCAAGATCTATCTATTCTTGATTCATCTAGTTGTTTAGACTCTTATGATCTCAAATACTTTCTAATCTTATCACCCCACTCATTCATAGCTTTTGGTAAAAGAGCAGCAACCATATTAAGACCAAAACCAATCTAAAGAAAAGTTATACATTTATCTATCTTACTTTAAGGTCTGTTTATAGGCACGCCATCATTTTTACTCCTTAGCCATCCTCAGTCTTCATAATCTTAAAGCACCCAATCACACTCTTTGCTCTCTGATTATCTTTATTAGGTGGTTTAACCTCATCTGGGACTGAAGTGATATAGATATAATATACTCCTTAGTGTTTAAAGAATATTCTCTTCTCAATAAAGTCTCTGTTTTTGAAATTCAAGGGAGCTTTGCTAACTATATAAACTACTTAGATGTATTTGTTGTGTCTTTAAACTTCTTAATATGTAGCTAAGCCCTCATCCCAAGTCATTCTTTTAGTCATAACCATATACTATAATGGGAAATTAAGTTACGAAGAAATAGTACAGATTCAAAGACTTCCTTAGGTTCAGCCGTCTCATTAAAAATCCATTCGCACTTTATTGTTGGATTAACTTTATCCCATTTGCTTCCAATTCTTGTCCAAACTTTGGTATTTTCTCCATTCAATTTATTTTATAATCCTGTTGCATCATTTTCAATTTCATCGATAAAATTTATCAAGAATTACTTAGTCTATTTTTCTTAGCAAAAATTTTTGATGTCTTACAAATGCGAAATCTTTTTCATGCTCATTGACCAAATTTGGTGGAATATCAAGAGGCTCATCAAGCCCACATACTCCTTCTGGGTCAGAATTCTATGACCTTACATCATTTGCAGTACCTAAATCACAAAATTTATGGATTTTAAGAATTACAAAAACTAAGTTTGGAAAGAGAACTTCTTCAACTATTATTAGGAGAGTCTTTCCTATTATCTGAAAAAAATGACCTTATTAAATTACTCTCTATAAAAAATAAGTATTTATCAATGTCTTTCTAAAAATATTTACAAGGAATTTCATCTGAGTTATAATCCGCTAATGGGCCCATTCCCCTATCTCTTTTTTGATTTGAATATGGTGTACCCATCTTTAATCTTTGATTGCCATAATCGGGAAACACGATCATTGGGGCACAACTTTCTTCATTAAGCATTGAAATTTGCATCCTCAAAATTTTATTAAGATTATTCCTCTGCTGCATTTACTAAAATTGAAAGATGTATTCATAATATAGTTTGAAGAATTACATAGTTAATATTACTGAGAGCTAAATCATCTTCATTTTTTACACAACAAAATAAGCTTCCCATAAGAATTTATAAATATAAATGAATTAATTAACTAAATATAAAAATGATTGAATTATAAAATTAAGTGATTTAATAATAACTATAGGCTTATACCTAATAATCATTAAATAGTTTCAAGCATATTTATTTTTTATCCTTTGCTATTAGTTGTTATTTTCCTCCATTCCTCTTTAACTTTGTTATCTTTTTTAATTTTCCTCTTAGCTACTAGTTAACTTAAAGTAGTTCTATGCCCATCCATATTCTAATTCTCATATTTTTTCTATACCGATGTCTCTATTGTCTTGTTTTATTTTAAGAATATCTTGCTTCCCTTTTTTAGCCTATTATCGCTGATATCTCTCATCATTTTATCTTCCTCCTCATTGTCTTTGAAATGCTACTCTTCATAATTCTCAATATCAAAGTCTAATTTATCATCAAATATTGAAGAAACATCATTAAACATTCTCGATGCTGTTCCTACATCTTAATATTAAATAGAGCTTTCGTTCAAATTTTGATTGACCTCTTTAATGACCTTCTATAGGTTTTAGGGATTATTTGATTATGTTTATAGAAGATTTTAATCTGTATACATTTCACCATATGATTATTGCATATAGTTTCTACTTTCTGTCAATTTGTTTTCATCCTCAATGCATTAGTATAGAATTTCATCTTCTTGAAGCTTAATTTCTTCATTAGAAGCAGAATTATTGTTTAAGTCTACCTCATTTCTATGAATTTTTATTTCAAAATCATTTTCTTCATCATCCATACTCATAGTTTATCTTCTCTTAAGCTGCATCTAAGAATTCTGAATATATCCACTAGCTAAACTGTTATCTTCATTCCAAAGAATAGTATCCTAGCCATTTTCTATTAATGTCTGCATTGTATTATTTTCTCGAGGCAGCATTAATTATGAGTTAGACATACCAAAACTTCTAATAACTGGAGATTTAGAAATTCCAATTGTTTCAGTACTAGAAGTATTTCTCTCGGGTCTCATTTTTACTACAGACCCCTTATTTGTAGTAGTTTTAATGCCATCGCCTCCAACTACACTACCGTATGATTAATCAAAATATTTCTTTGCTTTTCTCTTTGATACTTGAGTCAAAGAATGCTACATTAACTATTTATATGTTTAGTCATCAATTATGACATTAGATCGCTTTTCTTAGCTGAGTTTTTTCAAGTTTTATTTCTTTTCAGGGAATAGAGCATCATCAATATTGTTTAAAGCAATGCTTGAACTTTTATCAACTTCCTCTTTATTTTTCCTTCGTTTATTCTTTATTAGATTCACTAATTGTAAATTAATTTATGTTAATTACTGTTATTTTTATAGAGCAGCTTAAACATTGAATCGGACTGACTCTCGACCTTTCTAATATTTATGTCTTAAAATTCTTTATAGAATTTCCTAAAAAGCTGTTGGAATCTTTTATCTTTTTCTAAGACTCTTCCATTAGCATAGATACTTTTAACCTTAGCGAAATCATCCATAATAAGTTCAATATCTTAGACAAGTTATTCATTCATAAGTTATCTTGCTATCACTATTTTTTCTCTTTCAAATTTGTCATTATCTTTTGTGAAACAGACACAAACTTTTCTGTAAACCCATTCATATTTTGTCTTAAAGTTCTTCATTATTTCTTTGAAGAAGGAATAAATCCAGTACCCAAAGAACAATGCATTAACAATTAGAATTACACTAAATAGAAAAGTAATCGATGCTTAGTCCAAATAAACTATAAACGTCAATAAAATATAAATACAATCTTTTGATTCATTAAAAAAATTATCTAAAGATTTGTCAGAAGCTGTTAAGTAGAATAGTCCACAAAATGTAGTAATTAAAGAAGCAGTTAGTGAAGCATTTTCTAATTAATTTAAAGTATGTAAACTGTAGGGTCTATATTTTATGTTTATCTAAAGGAAAACAAGTATCAAGCACAAAACTATATAGGCCTAAACTTTCAAGCCAAGAGTGACTAAGAATACTTGAACGCCCACTATTAAAACTTTTCTATACATAATATAAATTTCCCAAAAATATGTGGAGCCCCTGAATCCATTATAAAGGAAGCCTAATTATTCCTTAATCAAAACATTTCCAAAATTGTCTTTATTTGCTCTTAATTAGAAAAAAGCATAGAGCGGTATGCCAATTACTAAATATTTGAAATTCAAAATAAAATTTACCCCAAACAAATAATCCAGGTAGACCAACTGCAAATGCAAAAATCAAGTGGACACCTTAATAACAAACAATTTCTGGATCATCATAAACTCTATCAATACTATCTATTGGGGAGCAGCTATAACAATTAAAAAGATAATTTCTACTTAAATAGAGAAAAAACATATTGGCAGATTGATGGATATATAAAAAACAGAAGAATTATTACAGTAGCTTTTCTTCTTCGATCTGCCCATTCTTCAGGGTATTTTATTTTGTTGTGCTTATGAAAAATTTCAAAAACAGTTCCTGCAATTATTATCATAATCAAGGGTAATCCAACAAATATTAGAACTTTCTAAAAGAAAATCCTAATATAATTGGCATCGAGATTTGTAGGAGCTTTATCAAATTAAGATTAATATTTATACATCTTTAATCTAAAAAGCAATCAAATGAAACTAGCATAGATTATGTTTGCTATAATATTTAAGTATCTTGTAAAACTCTTTTGACAGTATCTGGCCATTGTAAATCAAAGTTTCCAATCAAACTCATAAGTTACATATGATTGATCATAATCTTATTGAAAGCAGAGGTATAGTTTCTATCTTTTGCGCCACTTATAGTTGATTTTACAAGGAATATAATAACAATTCCAACAAAAAGGAAAATTGCAATTAGCCTTAGTATATTCCATACTTTTTCTGGACATTAAGAACACTTGAATACTCCATCTCTTGAATAATAAATCTCACAATCTGCACATAAAATACCTTAATAGCCACCCACACAAAGTCCAATAGGATAATATTAAACTTCCTCTAGCCCAGCTGATCTTATGATTCCGCCTCTAAATTATTAAATACTATGATAATAATACAAGCAAGCATCTAAATTTCTGCATTGAACAAATTTGTCTGTAGCATTACTACTTCTCCAAAATCCTGATCTTGGATAAATTGCACTTCCACCCAAGCACACTGCAAATTCAGAGGGACATCCTTTACAACTAGAAGATGCTGTTGGTTATTCAAGTAAATATGAATTTTACGGGCATTCTACGCACCTATAAATTTAAATTTAAAATGAATAAAAGTTACTCTCCCTTTGATGAAATTTCCTCACCAGGAATACACGATCTTACATTCACAATCATTTCAACCACATTGATATTGGAATTCAATATATTAAAATCATTTTCGAAATTTATATCATTTGTTTTAAACTTTATCTTCTGAGTAGAATTAGGTGTAGTAGTGAGCACCAATGAATCGATAGTGAAAATTCCGTTTACTGCTGTGTAGAATGTTCCTGCTATATTGTTAGCATAAATTAATTATGATTTTGATTTGCTGGAAGTTGATGATTAATCGATTACTTCAACAAATAGCATACTTTTCTCATCAGTAGTCATTAAATTTCTGTAAACATCAATTAGAGCAATGTATTGAGTCTCTAGCTTACCACCACTTTTGAACTGATATGCAACTGGAATATGTGTGCTATAGTAATCTATAATACTCTTATCAACAAAGCCTTAGCTTTGAATATCTTCTATTTTATTTGAAGGTATGTAAACAATCTTATGTGCTGAGGTGCTAATATTAGTACCTTATTTACCTGCTTTATTAAGATTAAAATTTGTGTTGCTATCAATTTAAATTGCTTTATTTTCAAAATAGAGGGCACCACCTTTAATTGAAGCAGAGTTATTATAAAATATTGAATCCTATATTTACATTTCACAATCCAAAATATTTGATGAATTTTATTAGCAAATGAAATAAAGTCCACCACCAGTTCCTGAGTCAGTAGTTGTATTCAAAATATCTGAAGTGTTAGCTCTATTATTCCTAAATTCACAGTTCTAAATTAGAACAGAAGAGGGGTTATCAAAGTAGATTCCTCCTCCAAGTTAAAAAGCAAGATTATTGTTAATTTTAGTATTTATTAATCTTATTCCTAGATTTTCTTTAGATATAGTTTCTTTTACAAATTGCTAAGTGACAAATGCTAATCCACCTCCACTGTAAGATTAAAATCCAGAAATAAAAGTGTTAGAAATATTAGTTTACAAGCATTGATCACAAAAGATTCCTTATCCATAATCAGGAGTTAAAGAAATTAATTGCTTGACATTATTAATAGGATATATTTATACCTGGTCTAAGCTGGCTTTACTTTTTAAAAGATAGATAGCATTATAAGAAGATTTATGATATATTCTTGTATTTTAAACAGTAAGCTTAGTATTAAGGTCAATAGAACTTGCATAAATATGAGATCCTGAAGTTTATGCTATGTTTTCTGTAAAGTAAGAATTAGTAATCTTAATTTCAGAAGAATAAGAAATATAAATAGCACCACCATATTCTGATGCCTTATTTTTAGTGAATTCACATTCATCTGCAAAAAGTGATGAACTATCTTCTATGTATAGAGCTCCACCAGAATGAGCCTAGCCTCCTTCAAAAGTGCAATTGCTAATATTTGCTTTTGACCCAGATCTTAAGAGTAAGAAATGACCTTTTCCCAAACTTTAGGTGATATTATTTTATGCTAAAGAGATATAGAATGTACTTTAAGTAAGTTACATATTTGAAAAATATCCTACTTCTAAGTTTGAATTTCCTTTATAAGCAAAGTTACTATCAAATTCACATTAATTAAATATAACAGTATCTGTTTCCATCACTGTGATGCAGCCTGATTCTAATTAGGCGATATTATTAAGGAATTATATTCGTTAAAACTGTACTTTATGATTACCTTAAATAGTTCCTAATGATATTCCATTAGATGCTATATTTCCATCAAATTAGCAATCATTAAAAGTAATATTAGATCTGGTATCAATTTAAAATACAGCCTTCTATTAAGCTTAATTTGAAGTAAAACTGCAACTTGAAATTGTTGTATCACCGTGATTAGAAAAGCTAAATACTCCAATACTATCTGATGCCTGGTTATTATTAAATATTGAGTTTGTTACTATTGATTAATCTGAAAGTACAGAATCTATTACACCAATTGTATTAGCTTGATTATTATAAAAAGTACAAGAATCAATTGTCACAAGGTCATATGTAACTACCAGTTTTATTGCTCCTCCTTCATAACCATAATTAGAATCAAAAGTGTTATTTTTTAGAGTCATTTTTTATCTCATTGATTATGCTATCATTACACCGCCAGCAGTTGATGCAGTATTACTATAAAACTCATTATTTTCCATCAATAAATTATTGATAGTAGATGAAAAGAAGAAAACACCTCCGTATATTGCTTTGTTATTTTTTGCAAAAACTTTTGTAATATAAGTTTCTTTGCAACTCTCAAAAAATACCACACCCCCATATAATGTACCTTCATTTTTTGTGAAATTAGCATTTTGTATAAGTACATTGTATGCTTTTTCTAAGTGCACAGCCACACTTGTAACCTAATTTGAAATACTAATATCACTAATCTAAGCCATACAATTATCAATATAAATAGCAGAACCACTATAATAGGCTTTGTTTGACTCAAAAATTTTAGTATATACAGTAGAGTTAGTTGGATTTCTATCCATTATAAACGTTGATGAATCTGATACATATATAGCTCCTCCTACATTGTCTAAAGCTGTAGAACTAAGAAGGTAATTCTATTTAAACAAAGCTGTTGCATTACTCAAAAATTTGAGAGTGGACTTTGCATTTATATATATAGCACCACCCTTAGATTTTGAATAGTTGTTATTGAATGTGTAAGTCCCTTTCCAAAAGTAAGCTTTAGCACCATAAATTACAGCTATTGCTCCACCAGCTTTCGTGCTATAACAATTTTCAAATAGCATTGTCCCTTCAAATTTAATATAAGAGTAGCCATCTGTTTCTAGATCAGTTGGAACATGCTGGATATATATTGCTCCCCCGTAAGATTAAGATTTCAAATTTCTATATATATTATTGCTGAAAGTAATAGGAGTTTATTCAAATGTTTATGGAGCATTTAAGCTATATATATTCTCAAAAGTATTGTTAATAATGGTATTAGTAGTGTTAACATTCTCATCAAAAAATGAGAAATATTAAATTTTTCGTAAGTTCTTAAAGACACTATTAGAAATTGTAAATGTCCATGCATATGCAATATCATCTTCTAGATCTTGTAAAATTATAGATTAAACAGTAAATTCTTTGGCATCAATAGCCTCAAACTCTTAATCTGTCATGGCTGTTGTATTATTAGAGTTTATTGTCATGTTATCTATTATCATGCTAAGTAAGTTCCCCACTATTGTTGGACTTTTTGGATAATCGCTGTATTAGTTGTAATAGACCTGAGATAAAATATCTAGCATGATATTAGAATTTCTTATTTCCATTTCATATTTCTAATAATAAGGAGTATAAAACCATAAGATACCCTCTGATAATATTATTTAAAATAATTATTACTTCTTATAAAAGATGTTTGCCAATCAACCCCATAAATATAAGCATAAAATTATGCATAATTATTATCAAGAAGGACAATACATTAATAAGTTTCTCTTGAAGTGACGGTGAATACATTTCTAACCTTAATAATCTAGTTATTAAATTAAGATTTAAATTATTAATATACATTAAATGTGGCTGTAACTGTTGGGACAGAATCTTTTTAGGCCTAAGTAACTCCATTAGTAAAATTATAGATCGGTACTGATTAAGTGAGAAAGTTACTAACTTTATATAAGATTTAGAAATTATTAATTTCTGAGAAGCTAGTATTTACAACTGTTAGTTTTGAATCATTTTGATAAGAATAGAAGTCTGCAACAACAGCATAAGTAGAAATAGTAGTGGCTAAATTGTATTTACTTACGTATAAGGAATCTATATTTACCGTTTTTCCTGAAAAGTACATTAACTAAGTTGGTTGGTCTCCAGTTATTGTGAATCCTTATAATATCTATTATTACATTTAAATTACCTTCAACATTTATTTAAGTAGCAGTGATTGATGTAGCGTTTATTCCAAACAGAATTGTAGTTCTTACTTTTTAACCTGTAAATATATTATTTCCTTTAAAGGTTAAATTTTAAAGTATAACATTCTCCATATTTCTTGATGTAGATGAATTAAATCTAAAATATGGTCTCATCTAAATAATTAAACTTCATTAATTTACATTTAGTAATTAATTAGTACTGCAAGCGCAAAGTGAGTAATAATCAAAATTAGAATTTTTTATTTCAATGTTTTAACTTACAAAAGAATTTGTAAGAACAAATATCTAAGAAAAAGTATAAGTTGATGATGCTTTTTAAGTAATAAAGCATTGGGATTAAAAAGTTATATAATTTAGGGAAAGTGAGTAAAGAGGGCTGCTATCAAATATGATTGTACTGATAGACTAATCTGAAATAGAATCTCCATCACAAACTTTAGTAGTTGTATAATTCCATCTTTGACTCAGGATACTATTTGCAATATAATTTGGTGAACTCATTTCTATATTTGAATTTAATATCAAGTTTGAGATTTTTATCTAAGCAGCGTAAGAATTCTTAATAGTAATCAAAGAACCTTTAGATGCAATTTGATTATTAGTAAAATTATTATTATCCATTTTTATCTCTAGAGTATTGATCTAGATGCTTGAGGAGCTTGAGGTATCAGTTATTAAATTACTAACGCTGGTTGGTAAAGAATCAAATAATTTAATGCTACTACTTGAAATAAAGCCCATACCTTTCATATTTTACCATATTGACCCAGATGCACTACTAGCTAATGAACTCTATCTCAAAGCTTCATTATTGCATCCAATATATAATGACCCTTAACATAATTGACATCCAAAGTTTCCAGTAAAAATATTATTAGTTAATGTAAATCCTCCACATTAGGAATATATTGGAGTTGAAGGCATTGAACTTTCTGTTACTGATAGAACCAAAGCATTTGATGCTGTAGATACAAAGCCACCATTTTAAGAAAATGTGTTGCTATCTAAAAAAGCATAAGCAGAGGGGTATGATAAAGTTGAAGCTAATTAGATAAAAGCAACTCCATTAGTAGCAGTATTTTAAGTAAATGTGTTACTTACTAATTAAATAGAATTTTGATGATTCTCAATCGAAATTATAGAATGATGCTAGTATTAAAGTAATTCATTCGAATTCATTAAAGAAGGTAAGCTTAGAATTACACTTGAATCTGGAGTTGCAGCTTCGTATATTGACTCAAATTTTGAACAATCTTATAAAGGTCCAATATTATTAGAAAATTGATTATTCTTCAGAAGTAAAGGGCCATTATATTAAGATAGTTGTATAGCGTAGCCTCTTTTAGATGTTTTGTAACTAGTCATAATGCTAGGAGTTATGCTTAAGACACTATTTTTGGAAAACTTTTACAAATTTGAGAAAGTAGAATCCTAAATAGTAATTTAGTTACATGAGGCTGAATTGCATGTAAAACCATTAAACTTTATTTGATTCAAGTAGGTTTATGAGATTCCTAAATTAACACAACTTCTCACCAGCTCAGGCTTTTTAAAATTAGTTTCGCATTATTATTAGGTAATCAATGTCCTTACTTAAATTCTAATGTTGTTGATAATGCTTCCACATGTATTCCAATACTTAAATATGCTACTTTAAATACTTACAATACCTCCTATTTAGTCATCTATCTTTATTAGAGTAGAAATATCGTGAAAAATAGATTTAAATTCACAATTCTGAATTGTTATTTGAGGAGGTATAGATTAAGTATATGCTGTTGTACTAATAGCTCTAAACATAGCAGTAAAAAGATTAAATTATGTAGGACAAACTAAACGAGTCTTTACATTGGTAGAGCATGTTGAGTCTAAAGAATCAGTTGCTTCATTATAAGAGCAAAGCCTGCTATAAGGATAAGTTTATTTGTAGTTAAAAGTAGCTCCAAAAGGATATGAAGAATCGAGGTTGTTAAATATTATATTTTTTATTGTTAGTGATAGACCATATTCAATTGTAAATTTTCCTCCTAAAGTATTAATAATTGTAACTTTATCTGTATCAGTGCAATAAGATTGCTGTGCCAAAGTTGCTTCTGAACAAGGTAACGGCATTATATTAATTGCTATATTTTATGTCCATCTATCCATTACTGTGCTACTCTAATATGGCCTGTTCCTATTTCTTAATATATAATGTGTTCCTTTATAAAGATAGATATTGATTGTTGCTTTTTTATATAATGCTAGATATTCATAAGCATATTCTATACTATCTAAAAGATTGGCAAGCTTATTTCTCTAATATGTTCCATCACTAGCAATTGTTTCCTAATCTTCGATATTTGAAACTACTATCTTTAAAGTTGTAGAAGATTAAGTTTTGCCTATTAAATTTTAAGATTTATAGCATTATTTACTTTTGCATGAGCCTTTTTATGATAATTAATCAGTAATTTAGAGATATTGCCCCAAATTACAAGATAGACATTAAACTTAAGAAGTTTATGGATCATTTCTAGTACATTAATAGCAACTACCATCACAACCTATTTTATCAATTAGAATATTTTACTTCTGCATTCAGCGAAGCTTTAGTTTCCATTTGAGAATTCGATATAAGGATATTCTTAAGGTGATGAGCAATATCTTTTGCATTTTCCCTCAGTCGGATTATAAACATATCCTATTTCACAAGCATCACAAGTGCTCGAACTTGAGCATTTCCAACAATTTGAATTACAACCTATAATTTATGATATTAGTCTTTTACATACTTGAACATGTATTTCCATTAAGATAGAACCCATTATTGCAAGATGTACATATATTTGGATCACTAGAACATGCAACACAATTTTAATCATAGCAACTTGATGTTGAAATCGTGAGCTGTGCAGGTGGCTAGCAATATTAGAAAACTGAACTATAGGTTGAAGGATTATATAGAGCAGGCAATTAATTAGTAGAGTCAAACAAATTGCTAAATACTTATCCGTTATTTAATGAGACTAAAAGTTAAATAATCTCATTTACCTTATCCATAAGCACAATCGAGACAACCGTAATAGGGATGGCAACTTGTGCATCCAGGTCCACAAATACCACATATCATCTAGTCAGGCATGTTTACTGTAAAGTAATTAACTGATGGGCAATCTGCTGTGCAACTCAAATGCACAACAGACGTCATCGGAAGAGATTCAGGAAGGGCATATAAACCATCCATGCATTTGGTGCAAATCAAATTTCTGCTAATTTATGATGAGCCTATAAATAATGATAAGGCACAGATTGTGAAGAGAATAATAAAAATTTAAGCTAAAAATAGTACCAGGGCTAGAATATCAACATTCAGAACATCCAGGTAGGAGTTCTTCACAATCTATAACGATCATAAAAATAATATTATACAGTAACAATTTGACTAATAAAGAATCTGTGTGCTCAAAGAACAAGTGCTTCTCAGAGCTAATACCTAATAAAAAGGTACTATAGAGATGATAAATATCAAGTAAAATAGTAGCATTTTCATATTTAAATAATAAAATAATATTGTAAATCCATATTTATATAATTCTCTATACTCCTTTTCTCATATTACATTTATTTATTTTTGCTTTATGGGGTTTTGGGGTTTTGGGGTTTTGGGG
>LASR02015283.1:0-14503 GCA_001272965.2 Paraurostyla sp. PUJRC_G6
CCCCAAAACCCCAAAACCCCAAAACCCCTTCGAGCATAATCCTTTAGAAATTCATGAAATTAAGATTATAAAATTAAATATTTTAGTTTTCTGAATATTTTCTCATACTGAATTCTTCCATAGCCAAAAAGCAAATAGATTCACTATTTTCTTTACCAGTTTCTTTTCATCTTTATCAAGAGTTATAGGTTCTTTTTGCTTTTATGGACTGATTGAGCTGGTATCATCGAAATCTAATTACTACTTTGATTGATTTTGTCCATCCTTCCTTACGAGATATACCATGACACCCCTTACTTAGGCATTAAATTCAATATGAACCAAGAATTATTGTAAATCTGGTTCATAAATGAGCAAGTTTACGAATGTTTCTCCTCTATCATTACTGAAAATACCACCGCCAGCTCCCTTGAATTAAGATAAATTTTTGTTGAATTATTAGCAGCCATTTTTCAGCATTTATTTCAGGAAATCACAAAATCTTTTATTATATCTCTTCAATTCAAATATTTCTTTGTATCTTGGATAACTATCAACGTATCTGAGATCATTAGTGTTTGAGAAACGAAGCATATCATTGATCTGAATATCTGTGAGCTATACTCTTTCTTAAGTCTTATCAAAGAATTTAGTCCAAAGTTAATCTTTGATAAAATCTTTTCTGCATTAGTTGAAAACATTTTAGAGAAGAGTCTATAATAATTGAATGAATATGATTTAATCTTACTATAAAGCTATACATTTCCTAAGCTACTTCTCTTAAAGGATATCTTTCATGATTTTTTCTTACTCTTTGAAGCTGTTCATGAGAATTGTGCTGATTTTAGCCTGTATTTGCTGATTAATGGCTTTTACTTGCAGTTTCTTCAGTGCAAATGTAATAGAAAACAAGTTCTATCACAGTTTTCTAATTTCTATTGCCCTCATAATCTTCATCATCTTCATCCATATTGATTTAGTTATCACTTTATTCTTATCTCTGACATTCAAGATTCCAAACCTTTCTGTATACATCTGATTAAGGACCAACTTCTTCTTAAATCTAAGGATTACGCATTTCTACAAAAAACATCTTCTTGTAATTTACCAGGTTTTAATTTGTGTTTGATTGTTCCCAATGAGCATTCGATTATTTCATATTATTATATGGATTTTTCTGGTTGTTATTCTTAGCTGAAAGATCTTTGCTTCCTCCTAGTGGTTTTGAGGATTTTTATTTATAACTAGCGTTTAAATTTTTTTAGAGTTAATAGTTTTGCATAGTATTTTAATTTTATTAATTATTTTGAGATTAAGGAGTTGCGCTCGAGGAATTTTAATAGTGATGAATATCTTCCTCCTCTTCTCCTTCAACTACACTATGAAGTGGTAAAATAGCAGCTTTACTATTTAACTATTAATTCTATTGCTATTAAGGTTGAATGCTTTTATTATATTTCTGTTATTAATTTTGCTATTAATTCTTTAATTTATTCTCATTATTTACTTTCTAAGACTGATTAGCTACAAATGAATTCTACTAGGCAGAATGGGACATTGGTTGCTGAACTTTAGATACTTATCCTGTCTATATATACTGATAGAAAGCCTATATTTTTTATGATGCTGATGAATCACCTCCAAATTCTTGAGTCTACCTATTCCTAAAGGGACTTTATGTAATATGGTGCCCAGCATTCAATCCCATATTTTATACCTATGAATTTTTCAAATTGAAAACTTTGAATCCATATTTATCAATTTTTGAGTAGAGGTATTGCATAAATTCTTGATCACTGATCTTATTCAAATAGCCCAGATCAATCCTCAGAACAATGTTATCAATGTAATTCTTTGAATATTTTGGAGGTTATTTATAGTAGCTTAGTAGATTATGGATTTACATTGACACATTAAAATCCTTTTTCTTTTTATCTGGGAACAAAATTAGGTTTAATATTTGTTGAGAATGGAAATCATAATTGAAAGAATCTGTATTAAGTTGAGTACTAAGTCTTAGTTCTTCTCTCACTATTTCACATTTTTTCTCCTTGATGATGCCTTTCTTTGTCTAAAATAGTGACTATTGACTCATCATGATCTGCTTAGGAAATATTGCAAGCAATTCTTCCATTGCAAATACATTAATTCTAATTAGGCTGTTGATATAGGATAATTCATAAATGAAAATACAATCATTAACAGCTTTAATGATGTATGAATGAAGATCATTCTGTGAACTGTCATTAAATTAGAAAGCATAGAGGACTCTTTCTTGATGCTTTTTATAGAAATACCCGCTAAAAGAAGAATCATCTCTATGTTAGGAAGTAAGAATACTTGAATTCGAGTTAACTTCCATTATTTTATCATTAGTGATGTTACCTATTGAGCTGAAATCCTCTGAAAACTTTTTACTTCTTGACAACTTAGCTTTATTAGTCTTTGATATATTCTGATTGTCATCTTGATAATTCTTGTTTCTTATTGAGGAAGTAGAACTGTTAAAATTATATTGAGATATAATTCTTCTATGCTTTAACTATCCTATAGTTGCATTTAAATTATTATCAGAGGCTTTGCCATGAAAAGCTTCAATAGTATTAGCTTTATTCTAAAGGAATTTAACGTAGCTTTCAAAGAATTCATTCCTAATCTCGTCTAATTAAGCTTTCTAAAGTGCACTACTCTATCCTATTTCAGTTTATGAAAGCAAATTTTTATTTGAATTCTGAGTATGAGGACTTTAAAATTTGCTATTGTCTTTTTTGTATTCACTTCCCACTGCTCTATGAATTTTATCCTCATTCAACCCAAGTCCAGAATTAATATTGAAAGTCATCTCAAAATCTTCTTATACTGTTGCAGGTTAATTATTTTGATCAAAAAGTAGAGTTGTTGTATTTGAGGATAGAAGCTTACATTATGAAATTAAACTCTTTATGTAAGGTATTAATTATTAACTTGTCAAATTTCGACTCATAGAGAAAGTATTAATTAGTTCTTTCATTTGCAATTAGTAAATTTGCATTTTCTTCGAAAGCTTTTATTCTTCTTAAGATGCTTTAGAATTTTAAGCATCACATTTCTTATAAACTATAGCTGTCTTTCTTGCATTTTGTATTCTATTGTAGAATCCAGCCATTAGTCTGTAGATTTTTGTTCCATGAAAGAATAATGGATTATTTAATAATACTCTGTCATTTAAGTCAGTAGAGCATACCTTCTCATCAAAAGAGGATGAAACTTTTGAATTACTATGTAAGGTGATTTATTATTTCTTTGCAGTTAATTTAGCAATTAATTTCTCTTTTTCACATATAATCTTATCCATTCTACTTGGAGTTAGACTTGGAGAAACAACAAATAATGAAGTCAGTTGAAGTTCTCCTTTTGAATTGATTTTCATTAGCTATTAAAGAATAGATTTGTTCTTTATGAATTCCTTAAATGCAATTATAGGTTTTTGATTTAGTTTCTTTTTAAGTGGATCATTATGATTACTTTCTCTATCATCTTCAATAAATACTTTTTCATTTATAGCTCTGTTTAAACCTCTAATATTAGATGAAGTTTGATGCATCAATTTCTTTTATGCTAAAATTTTCTTAATATCCAAGGCTGGTATTCTTTATTATAGACGAGTCTATTGAGCATTAGATTCTTATTACTCACTTCTAATATATGCTCTTTTATAAAACTCTTTCAGAGTACTAGATCTTTCTTGCTCTATTTTCTTGAGATACATCTCTGCTTAATTTGTACACTATTTGATTTCTTTTTACTCTATTTTGGCTCTCTTTAGATTTTTTCTCTGTTTACTTTTATGATGTCTAAAATTATAGCTTTGCTTTCCTTCAATCGTTTGTGCTTATTCTTCATATGTTATCTTATCTTAACTAAATAAAGTTTTTAGATTTTGATCTCTTATTAAGTATTTGCTGGAATGGAAATCTTTCAATGTATATACAGTTCCTAATTTTTAACTAACGAATTTTTTAAAATATGCTTATCTATTACTCTACCACAAAAGATGATTCTAAATAATAATTTTGCATAATTTTTATGTCTTTTTATCTAAGTTGTAGGATTTGAAATTCAATTTTTGATCGTTTAAGTGTAAAATGATAACGAAATTTCTTTTGAAGTAAATCAAAGCCTCTTCATTTTCGTGCATTTAAAGAACAAAGTTAGATTCCAAATCTTAATAAGCTTTTAAATTACCGTTACTAGTATTATCAATTTACCTTTCAGGCTCTGGTTCAGCCCTAAGAGCATCCAATTATAAAACAGGATCTTTGAAATTTTTGTAAATTATTTATTTTTTGTTCGGATTTAAATCAGAGTTCTTAAATAGATCCTCACTAGGAATAAAAGAGCTTAATAATAACTTAAATTGAGGATGAATATTTCTGAGGACAGTCTAAGTTTTGCTAAGATAGGTTTTTAATTCTCTATATATTTGGTCAAAAGAATTAGGCTTTAATTCTAGAGAGACATTAAATATCACAGTTTTATCTAGTTAATTCGTACTCTTATTCATAAATTCAATCAGAAGAACTATTCCATAATCTTATTCAATTTAATAAGTATTTTATGCTCTTTGCTTATTTTTAAGGATACTAAACTCCTAATGAAACTGTGTAACTACTGAGAAGATTAAGCTAATAAATAGGTCACTAGGGTCCCCATAAATTAATTTTTCAAACTCTTGAACTATATTAGTTACAGTAACTTATCCTTGTGAAATTAAACTTTCTAGCTAATCTATCTTTATACTGTAATCAGACTTTTACTTTTATTTTCTCTCCATCTTTTTCTTTTCTATTGCCTCTTGGTTTGTATGCATAGACTATCTTATAGATTATGTGTTATCAAGAATATTAGAAATCTTATTATAATAGAAAGTCTTTTTTATGTATAATTCAATCATAGTCTCATGAAAAGCTTAGTTAACATTTAAGATTAGATTTTAGACAAAGAATTCTTCTAATAGCTAACCAAGAATATTCAATTTTATCAATAACCAATTTTAAAGAGGCTATTTATTGTATGGAAGAGGCATTCCATATTCTTAATTCACTATCTATATTTTCATTTACTATTGTTGCAATAGCAATATCTCTTTTTGATTTGAATTATCTTTAGAACATTTATAAATAATTGGCAGCTATGATTTGTAATTAAAATCTCCTTCAGCAAAGTTAAGTCCACCTAGAAGACCAAAAATATTCTTCTTATGTTTTTAATTCTTTTCCTAAATAAGTTCTGAATCAAAATTCTTTCTTATATCTTTTAGAATATTACTGATAGGATTAGAGTTTAAGATTTCAGATTCCTATTTTACATTCAGAAGATCTTCAGGTAAAGAATTCAGAATATAAAGATTAGCTAATGCTACTGCTTGACCAAATATAGATTCAATTGTGAATGTTTGCCTCTTTTTATCTTTACTTTTACTTAATATATCTTAATTTGTCATAAATCCACTAGATTTCCCAATTTGCAAAGTATAATTATATAGAAGCTAGAATTCATCTGTTTTGAATGGTATTTTACAATCTTCACTAAAAAATTCACATGAAGAAGACTCATTAATACTTTCTGCAAGCTAATTGTAAATATCATCTTCTTTCTAATTATTTTCAAGAAGTACTTTGCTTTAACTCTTAACACTTTATGACTATCTTAAATTATTCTGCTAATTATCGTCACTTGAGCTTAAACTATTCTATCTTCGAATTATTTTTTATTGTTCATGTGAATTAAATATCAAATTAGTCTGTGATGTATTGTTAAATGAATCTTATTTTAAAATTGATCCCAAATGCTATTTATTTTACTGTAGATATTAATTATTTGAAATTGGTCCTTAAAATTAATAATTGTCTCCCTTGAGCTAAGCTTAATAAAGATATCTAGTAAGATTTTGCTTTAGAAACTTTAACACAGCATATTTATCAGTTATCTAATCACTTATTGGGAATGCTAATATTAATTTATGATCAGAATCTTCAATATAATTCAAATCATCTTTAGACAAAAGGCCTGCAGTTTTTTATGTGTTATCTGCTATTTTCTCTATTATTAACTTTTTGAGATTATTTTCTATTAAATGTATTACTGGTTCGATGTGCTTTCTTTTTGGAATATAAGCAGCATATACTTCCATTAAAACTTAATTATAGTTTCCTTAATTTTAGATTAAACTTCTTACTGGGTATGCAACAGAATTATGATCTTTTTAAGAGGTACTGGCTAAAGGTGTTTTATTCTGAGAAAAATTGATTGGTGTAATTTCATCATTAGATTAATTCCCAGTCTCGCTAAAAGTTAATGGATTTATATTATTTTAGGATCTTATCACAGATAAAGCTTGACTTAACTTATTAGCATTCTGATCTATTGGCTTACCAGTAATTTTTATTAGGTAAATATTCTATTCCCTCTTAATTATAAATAGGTGTTACTAGCCTTTAATTTAGAAATCCGAAAAAGTTATTGCAGATATTCTCTATAAAGCCTCATCTATTTTGACAGAACTATGCTAAATAGGAAAATTGTGCTGATATACTAAGCCTACTTTGAAAATTTCTTATTGAGCAATTTTCTCTGATTTTTATTCCGATTTATCATTATTTTATGCTGCATCTAGTGTCTACGCTGATAATAGATCTTGATCTTTACCTTTAGATTACTTGTTAAATTTTTCCATTCTCATTTTTATTCTTGATGAAAATCCTATTTACTTTTGCTAGTTAATACCTTTATCATTTGTATTATTTGCTTAACTATTTAGTGGTAATTATTTGAAGTTCTAAATAGGTGACATATGAATGTCTGCCTGATTCATCTCATTTAAAATATTCTTAGCATTCTCCATTCTTGATTATGTAATTTAACTCGTAACTGTAGAAAATGAATTGAGCTTGCTGAACTCTGGTCTTCTTAAGAAAGAACTACCAGTATCTCTTCTTATGACTGGATCCTGCAAGGCTAAATTTGTTGGTAAGACTCTTGTGTCATCAATTTATTAAAGAAGTAGCATAACTTTTACTCTTTTACCTATAATACTCATACATCTTTAAATTTCTAATTCAACAATATTTCTATCTAGATAGTTATGAGTCTTATATAGGGGTAGATGAAATGTAATATTTAAGGTCAACTCTCCTCCATTTGTCTGACTTTCTTAAATATTGAATAATAACCAAAAAGGTATCTCAAAGTCTTCTTTTTATCTCTAAGCCTCAGATTATTCTTCAAGATCCAAATCAGTAATATTCATATTTTCTAAATGCACATTATCTGCAACCTCATTAAGAGTAAGTGCACTACCATTAATATTTTGGAAAAATCTAGATACATTAGAATCTTCATTATATTAATCATTGTAGTAATATGGATTATGATCTTGACTTTCAAGGTTATGATTCAAATAAAAGTTTTTGAATCTCTATGTTGACTTAAGATAATAAATCTCTTTTTCTTAATGTTAAACACAGCCAACATTAAGTACTTTAGACTTTTTTAGATCTTCTCTTAGAATTTGATGAGCTATCTTTAGTTTGCTGCCTAGATTATTTATGACATTGACTGAGAAGTGGTGCTTTTGGTTGAATAATAAACTACCAAAATATTTCTGTACCAATCCAATATTTAATTAATCTATCGGCCTTATCATTGTTGCATGCTCTAATAAATCTTAAGCCATTAAAGCATAAGTTCTTCTAAGGATTCCATAAATAATCTTTCTTTAAATTTCATCATAATAGTAGATTTTATAATCTTTTTCAATAAATTACGTTTATTCATTTGAAGCTTTAAAGTAGTAGGGAATGCTCTTGACAATTTATTTCTTATTAAACACTTTGAAAAGCTCATGGAATCTAATCTCTTCATTTTGAATTCTTTTTTAAGTATCATTACCATATTCAAAATAATCCATAAGCTTAGTAATCCTAACCAAATCTTCATGATCATCATCATTTACGAGAATTTCATCCTTATTATCACAAATAAAGTCAACATCTTAATCCCTAATTAATCCAACATACTAAGGAATCGTATAGAAAGAGAAATATAATTCAACTGATGATTGGATATCATTAATATCACATTACTAATCAAGAGTAAAATCTGTTAAAATATTAGTGCTGAACTCCTCTTTTATCATCTATCTAATTCCAGCAATCATAAAATCATTATCGTCTTTTTATCTTTCTTCCTCTAAGTATTTAACTTTTTCGATCAGCTCATGGCAAACTTATTTAATTTTCTTAGAATTATCTTTAAAAGCTTCTGATAAGTTTTAGATACTTGTATCAATAATTTTCTCACCTCTGCAGTCTTTAATTACTAAGTTCACTTTAAACAATAACTTTTTGCATGAATTATAAATCTCCTCAGCTCCAATTATCTATTGACTATCTTTCATAGGTTTTCTAATATTTTCACTAACATCTTCAGAATCTGAATAAGAATCCTTGGTTCCTAAAAGATCAATCAAATAGTTTGAGCTATCAGTCATTTTTTATAACAAATTTTCTGGGAATTAAATAGGTCCTGCTTTATCTCCTTTAATTGGAGTTCCTAATTCTCTAACCAATGCCTTGTCATTCTTATTATGCTTGAATATATAGAATTCAGGATCAGTTTCAAATTTTTAGAAATTTCTTCCAATTATATCCTGGAATATTTAGTCAAGAGCTTCCTCAAACTTTTTATATAGCTCATCGTTAATATCAGCAAACTTTCCTTATTTTTTAAGAGAATATATGAGAAGGACTAGAAAACTTACATCCATCCTAAATTTGCATTAATTCATAGTGCCTTTAATCTTATCAAAATCGTCTTTGAAAGATACTTGATTGCTTTTCTTACTCTATTTCAAGTTTGCACCAAGCTCTTCACTAATTAGGGGTTTTTCTAATTCATCCTGAAGACACATAAGGACGGTATCTGCAAAAATAGTTTCATAGTTGGTCTTAAGGTAATTGCAAAAGTTATTTATTATTGTCCTAACATTTGGTTCTAATTAGAGCTAGCTATTGTTATTTCTAATGCTGCTTTCATAGTAAAAGATAAAATCACAAATTTGATCTATCTAGTTTATGTTTTCATCATCGTCTGAATCTTCCTCTTCAAATCCATTAGATATCAAGGACTACTGAGTAAAGCTTCCTCCTTAAGAAGATAACTAATTTCGGTGATTAAGATTAGAAAATTTATGATGTGATTTAGCTTAATGTTTTTATTCCTATTCTGAAGCTAATTATTCTTGCCAGAAAGATGGATTCAGGAAATGAAGTATTCTATTTTTCATGAGTTTTTAAGATATTTTTATCATTTTCTTATTCAATCTATAATATTCAACATCCATGCGCCTCTATAAAGAAATAATTGGGGAAAAATTACACTATTAGAATTATAATTCAGATTGTTTTTTCCACTAAGAATAGAGAGCATAAATTCTTGCTTCGTAGGAATTTTTATGAGAAAAAGAATTTGCTTCGTTACAAGTTTAACATAAAAGCAGCTATATAAAATAAGGATAATTAATTTACTATTTATCATTGAGCTTTTCATTCTAGAAGTTCATAATTTTAAAATCACAAAAGTTTTCAATAATTTTAAGTAAGGAATCATAAAACTTGCCAAGTACTTCCTTAGTATTTTCACATTTCTTGCTAAAAATTACAGATGGCACATCAAAGCCCTCAATCTTTATGAGTTTAGAATTTTCTAATAGTTCTTCAATTTACATTATAAATGATGCTTCTTCCATGATTCTTTCATTAGTTAAAATAACTTGACTATTTTTCCTACTTCTAATCTTCTTTTCTTCATCTCCTCCAATTTTACAAGCATTTTTACTTTCTTTATCTTTTTCATTATTAAAATTATCTTCTTTTTCTTCTTCAACTTCACTCGCCATTAATTCAGGATATTCATTCTTCAAAAACTCTCTCCAATCCCTCTTAAGTAATTACATCTTCTATCTCAAAGCAAATTCTAATCTCATTCTTTTTCGCTATTTTAATCTCTAAACGTTGAGATTCATAAAATAGCAAACTTCTCCTGTTATCAAAGGGTTCTCTTAGGAATTAATCAGCTTTAAAACTGAGTTCTTAACAATATTATGATAAGTGCAAATATTGTTAAATAAAAATTAGTCAACACTCTAAATATAGTCATAAAGTTCATAGAAAAAATTCTTATCTGATAGACAATTGAATTGTGTATCTTTCTTGTCAGATTTATTGTTTAAATTAGAGACTGAAATGAAGGAGGAGTGAGCAGAGCTTAAATCTTAATGCTTATTTGAATTTAGGTAAAACTTGGAAGAAGGGAAGGCGCTCGCATTCTTTTAGAAATAAAAGAATGCAGTCTCTTATTCCATATAAAGTTCAGTCTTGAAGCAAGATTTTCCGTTGTGAGTTAGCTCGTATTCTTTATCAAAATACATTAGATATTATACAAGAATGTAAGTGTCTTCTCTAAATCCTTATCCATACAAAGCTATAAAATTAATGCATAATTATTACATGGATCGTCTGTACCCTGGTTGAAATCATACTTTGATGAAGAACTTTTCCCAGATGAATTATTCTTTTTTGCTAATTTAGATTTAAAAGCAGGCAAGACTTTTATAAAAAGATATTGATCATTATCACAACCTCTATTGACGAAATAAAATCCTTCTTTAATTCTTTGTCTCATAATTGTCTCAAAGAAATCTTAGTTAGTGTTTTTATTTTCATTTTTCCAAATCCAATTTTTATGATAACTTAGACATTTTTATTTATCAAAAGTATTTTTATATATCTTCCTTGATTTACTCTTTTATTACGCTAGTAAGATGTCTTCTAAATCCTCTACATCAGTATAAAGATCATTTGCTGATTTTTATTTCAATCCCATGGCTAGATTATTATGCTTTGCCTAGTATTAACTGCTTGAAGCATCTTTATGAGGCTAATCTGAATCATCATTCATTGATATCCTAGTTGCTAAATCTCTGATAGAATCTTAATTATTAACTTTTTCAGTACCTAGCTAAAAGCTGAAATTAGGACTCTTCTCATTATTCTGTAGTTATGAAATTAAGATTAATAGTTAATATACTTTAATATCTTAAATCAATAGAGATGAAATATTTTTCTCATAGCATTTAAATGCTTATAATTTATTCGTTTAAACAGATTATTCTCTTAGTTTATTTGTTGAATCTTAGGTTAGCTATTACTCATCCTAAACAGTTAAATGATAAATTTACAGTGGTCTACTTCTAAAATTATTAAAAGAAGTGATTGATTTGCTTGGGACTGACTTAATAAAATCCAAAATGGCAAACCGCTAAATTTGCTGCTGCCCATTCAGTCCTTATTATACAAAAGCCATATTAATAATAAGAATCATTGTAGAACTGATTTTTCTATCTTTGTTCTTTAAATATTTAGATGAATGTATCTTTATCAAGAGCAAAAGTAGTGAAAGTTTTCAATTATTCAAATACTTATTTGGAAATAGAAAAATCTAAATTAGATATCGTATCAATTTAAGTCCTTAAAGAAGAAAAATCTAAGAACTTAAAATTAGAATGAGTAAGAATGTCTATTTTCAAGTAGTAAAATAGTTATGACCAGATATTAACTGGAATTTTAGAAAGCTTCTGCCAATGATTTTTGTTTGCATTTAAAATCTGCTTGAATTCGATCTCTGAAAGAGCTTAAACTTTCTGCTTTACTCCAAAGAACATATTGCTGTCTACGTTACTCTGGGCCTTTTATAAGAATCTTGATTTTGATCCTCTCTTAGAACTCTGCTATCTTTATTTATCATCTTATTTAGCCAATACATCACTATTTTGATGCAACTTTGAGCTCTCTTTAGTTCTTGGAGTGAGTAATGGCTCCTGCTATTATTAAAGGTACTTTTGATAGTCAAGTTACTTATACTTGTCTTGGATTTGACTTTGTCTTTGAATGATATAGTTGAAGCCTTTGTCCACATCTCGCATTAGTTTCTCGAATAGAGAGTATTTCTTATCTACTTTATGCATTTCTTGAATGAAATTTGTCAGTTACTGTAGTAAAGAGATTCTCTCTGCACCTCCTTATCCCATCTACATATCAATCATCTAGCCTTTCTGATGTTTCTTTGTATATTTCTTGTCTCTCTTCAGCTAATCTATGATTTCCTCCTATGCGACTAACTTGTATTTTACATGCACCTGCTTTAAAGAAATCTGTGAAAGGCTACACAAAATAAGAATTTGGCTGCTCCACCAGTATATATAGTTGACCTTCTGTTGGCAATTGGCTGTTTATGTATTAGGTTATGGATCTTATTTTTAAGAATGTGTGCTTTATTTTCTTGAATGTGTTTGTGTTGGGGGTTCATAAGATATTCTTCTAAATTAGAAACACATTTTGGATCTTGATTAGCATAGAGGCCAGATTCTCTCACATTTGATTAGATATTCTGAGAGTTATTCTTTTCTGAAGATAGGTACATACATATTATTCAATAGAAGTTCTTTAGCTGAGAATGATGAGTTGACGAATAATCCTTTTTCTTTTCTCAACTACTTTACTAGGTCATTCGATATTCTGTTCTCAAATATTAATCTTTCTTAATAATTCACGATCTCCTGAATCTCCGAGGTTTGGAGGAAAGCAGAGTAATTGCAGGGTCTCGCGAACATCAATTTTTAAAGTGAGTTCAGGAAAGGATGATCTCTGTCCTACTCTGATAAATCTGGCTGCATGCCTAGTCTCTGATTGAATATTGAAAGATTGATTGTCTACTGTGGACTTTAGTTAAAGTGCTGGCTTAGATTTTGATAGAGTTGCTCTGAGAATTTAGATTTTTTGATATGAACCTTAGATATTTTCATTTCTCTCTTGCTGTTCTTGGAATGGAATGAAGTGCTCATCAATCTTGGTCTTAAACTCTCCAGATAATTTTAACTGAATTGGCCTGCTAATTTAATCAGCTAGTTATAGTCAAAGTGAGCACCACATGTAACATAGGCCAAATATTTTAAGTGCTCATTGTGATTTATGAACCCAAAAGTATTGGCTACCTTGTTCTCATCGCCCAAGTCTATAGTAATGATTTTAGTATCACTGGCATGAAGTTTTGAAATTAGCGGGTCCAATTTTCCAGAGAAGGGACGAGCCATTAGAGATGAAGTTGAGTCAGTTAATATAAGAAGCAAAGGTTTTGCTTATGGCTCCATGAAGTTAAGGACTTAAGAGGCATTATATAAATGTTTTTGAAGGTATTCTTCTTTGTATTGATCTTCGTCTAGCTCTTCATTATAGTTCTCAGATAAGTTATCTTCAATCACTTGTAGTCTCTATTCCAAACTTCTTAATATCTCATTTGCATTTTAGTCGTCCATTTTCTGATTGTGTATCAAAATCCTCATCTGATTATTCTTAGGAAGTCCACTAGCCACAACACTGAGATAGATCACTGGCTCAAAATAGGCGGGATTGTCTTCCTTCTTCTCTTTGTGATTCTGCTATGGAGAATTAAATTTATTTCTGTGAGCCTTGAAGGTTCCACCTCCATCTATGCCTCTTTTGATTGGAGACATTATCGGAGTTGAGTCAGAATTCTCCTCTAGGGCCTCTTATATCTTTTCGCTGTCTTAGATTTTAATTTATGTTAAAGGATTTAAGCTATCTTCCTGTTATGATTGTTTTCTTCCTCTTTATTTGCTATTTTTATCATTGAGATTATCATTTCCGCAGTATTTGTTCTCTAGTCTGAATAAAAGATTCTATATTGATAGTTAAAGTGGTATGATTAATCTTACTGTCGTAAATATCTCAATGCTATCTTTCATTTTTTCAACATATGATTTCTGTTAATAAGGATACACAGTTGATGTTGACTTTGAGAAGTCTAGAAGTATGACGACTTTGTATTCACTGTAATAAAACACTGTATTTGAGTCTTTGGTATATTGCCCGCTCATTTTCTCTTTGAGTTCATTCAACTCACTAAATTCAGAATGCTTAGGGTAGATTCCCCCTCCAGAACTCTCTTCTTTAAATCTTGGCTTTATCTGCATTTTTGCGTTGATTGCTCTTAGAAAATAGTCATGACACTAATAATTATTATTTTAATAAATAAACCTCTGGAATGTTTGGTAGTGTAAGCATTTTTCCCAATTAATGTAAATGCCATAGTAGACGCGAACCGATCGTCATTGATCTCGAATATTCTACAAATACTTCCAGCAATTCTATCTGATTTCTCTATTGAAGCCTCATATTTGTTAACTAAGACTGACTTTCATTTTCATCTTAATCTAATGATATAAATTCAAAGTAAAAATTACCTTCTTTAAAATCTTGCTTGCGTAAAGGATTCGATTTTTCCTTTTAACTCATTTTCTTATTTAATAATTATAATATTAAGTAAACTTCGTATTAATTATCTATAAATATTTTTGTTAATCTCAAAATTCATTAAATAGTACTAACGGGGTTTTGGGGTTTTGGGG
>LASR02015398.1:0-13134 GCA_001272965.2 Paraurostyla sp. PUJRC_G6
CCCCAAAACCCCAAAACCCCAACAGTCAAATAATTAAGAAAAAGTAATATTTGAATTAAGAAATGAATTAATAAGAATTTCCTATTGGCTTTTAATTTGAATTTATATTGTATTGACAAAAGCTTGCAGAGAATTTGTTTAATAATTTTATTTTAATTAATTGTATGCAAAAGTCTAAGAAGAAAGTGATTGGTTAGAATAAGAATTTCGGTAAGATCACTTCTTTGTTTAAGCCTTAACCAACACATTTCTTTGTTATGTAGGACCCATTTAAAAATTAACAGTGCCTGATTTCCAGTAGATCAGCAATCATTATGAACAGATGCAAAACGAGATCTTAGAGAAGCCTTCTAAAGCCAGGTACGTCGTTCGTTTTCATAACCGTTGTTCTTAGGAAGCAAATGAAGCAATTTTCGATTCATAAGGTTAACAAGCCAGTCCTGCAAGGCAAGTTCAGAGGAGGAGGAACTGCGGCAGCAGACGAAGTTGAGGATGTATCCAAGTTCGGCGGTGCAGATGGAGGAAATGGCACCGTAGGAGGAAACAACTACAACCACCGTGCCGGAGAGGAGCAGCCGTCTCTCTTATCAATCGAGGAACAACAGGCTCTACAACCTAAGGAAATGAAAGTAGTAAACCCATGGATCCATGAAGCTACACACAAAGAATACTTAGAGAATGTGAAGGTATCCTCACTATTCAATAGATTCAAATATTATTATAATCCTTTCGAATCTTATTTAATTTAAATTTTAGGGTTTGCCGGCAAGACATGCAAATGTTATAAAAAAGCATAAAAATGTCATCAGAGAAAAGACATTTCTAGAGGAGTTAGATACCAACGCTCAGAAAGATTAAGCAACCTAAGAAGCTCTTAAAATTTTAGAAAAGGAGTATGAAATCTTCAATGACCCCAACCTAGCTAGTACTAAAGCATTGACAAGATATGATACTTGGGAAGAAGATAAGACTATTGAATAATGGATTGAATACTGCCAAGCACGCCCTGGGTAACCGCATGCACTCTCACCAGTCTTTGAGGGTAAGGAGTATCTATGGAAGCCAGTCTCTGTAATAAGTTATGATTACAAAGAAAGAAAATTTAAAGTTATAGTCTTTAACACTGGTTAAGAAAAACTGGTCACCCGTCTTTCTTTACTCTTCTTTGATGAAAATCCTGATTTTTTCAGAGAAAGAGTGAATCAATGCAAAGAAAGATAAGCAGTTGTAGAAGCTGAGCTACGATTTACAAATCTAGTTGATTAGATACCAGCTGATCAAGTTTCTGTGCTCTCGAAAGAAAGGAGGTACAACTTTTTAAGTAAATGCGTCAGAGAAAGCGATAAATTTGATCCAGACAAAGTGTACACAACATTCAAACATTTGATGAGAGTTGTGGAGGAGGAATATGTAAGACAAATGAAAAAATGCATTGTTTAAAAAGAAATGCAAGATCCCAAAAATCATGAAAAATTCTTGAAATTAAAAATACCTATAAGGCTACCAAGGAGAACTGCTCCATACTTTGGAGTAGTCAGATGCCCAAAATATAACTTCAGTAGCTACCTGGAAGAAATTGTTAAGCAACACTGGAGCTCAGACAATGATCTTGTGGGAATGACAAAAATATTCACAAAAAAATGTATTGACTTTTTGGAATTTAGATATTTGAACACGAACAAGCAAACATTGAAATTGCCTAGAGAATTGGAAGAACTTAAGAAAATGTAGAATTCTCATCACTAATCAGTCTCATAAAATATGCTTATTCAATGGAGAGACTATTTAATAGGAGAAATTTAAGATAAGTTGAGAAAAAATCACAATTTCTTTGAAGCAAATTCTCAAACTTATGAAAATAGTCCTCTTAAAAGAATAATTTCTCGCTTTGAATATATACTAAACACATACTTAAGAGAATTTGTTAGACTTTCAATAAATGATTGGGTAGAATTTATTAGATCATTCACTCTACCTCTCTATGACAAAGGAGAACTGTGGAAAATTTAGCCTACACCCTTAATTGTTATTCATTTAAGCTTCAACATGAAGTCAAAAAAGAAAGACGATAGCAAAAAGAAAAAGTAAAAGGCAAAACCTGATGAAACCGATAAAGGTGAAGAGGATAAAAATAATATTCTTTTTCATCCTAAGATTGAAAGATGCGGAGAATATCTAAAATAAGCGCTTTCTATGATTGTAGCTTCTACAAATAAAGTATGCAACTTAGAGGTTGATTTAATGCCTTTCCTTCAGAAAGAGAAGTAACCTAATTTTCCAATGACAGATGAATTTGAATGGATAACAAAGTCAAAAAGCTAAATTGATCTAATGATAGAAGAAAACATCAAGGGGCCAATCAGCTTATTAGAAAAATACAAATAATATGAATATATTCTTAATGTTGATAAAAAAGCACTTTTAAAAGAGCTATTTGGTGAAGAAAAAGCCTCTTTATCAGAGCTTAGATTAAAGATAGATCACTATAGATAAGCTCACTATGAGATATTGAATATTTCAAATGATATTGTTGACTTTCCTTTGTTTAGAGTAATGGCTCAAAATATGAAATAAAATCTAAGTCATTAAGCTGAAAAAATAAAGGAAAAACTTCTTGAAGGTGTCTACAATTATTGTAAAAAATCTGTTGAGCATATAGATAAAACTTATGATGAAATGAACAAATAAATTAAGGCAGAGCCTACTAATGAGAGAGAATTAGTTGCAACAAGAGATTTTATTAAGGATGCACCAAATAAGGTGGAGTAATTGTAATAGCTTTTGCACGATGTATATAAGCATCATTTGCTTTTGGAAGATTTTTCTTACAAATATGAGGATTAAGATATTAATATGTTTTGGGCTATGAAATAATGGCCTTTAGAAACTGTTTCATCTATAACTGATGGATCTTATTAAATTCAAAATAAAGAAGTTATATTTATGGCGAAATTAGATTAAGAAAAAGAAAATTTTATTAAATAGATTGATTAATACAAATAACATTTTGAAAAGATCAAGAAATTTAATGATTTATCTGCTGTGAATGAATATTCTACTGATGCATTTACATTGAAAGAAAATCTTAATAATGCTTTTGACAAAGTTAAATAATTTAATGATAGAGAAGGATTATTTAATTAATTAAGAAGTGAATACCCAGATTTGGATGAATTAAATAATTAATTTAAGCCTTTCTTCGAATTAACTAGTATAGCCTATGAAGCTGATTATAGCATCAAGGAATGGAATGCTTAAGTGGTAGCAAAAATGAATGCTGCTTAAATTACAGCTTCAGTTAACTCATGGCATTAATCTTGCTTTTAGTTATATAAAAAGCTCTTGGATGACTATCCTGAAACTGCTGAGGTAGCTATGGAATAAAAGAAAAGAATTGAAGCTTTCATGGAAAACTTATAGCTAATTAAATGCTTATCATCCGAAGCTATTACTGAGGAAGATTGGAAAGAACTCCAAGATGCAGTGAAGCAACCTAATCTTGAGAGAGAAGATGTGACAGTTGAAAAAATGAAGGCTTGTGAATTCCATAAATTTATTGAGGAGATTGAAGAAATAACAATGAAAGCTGAAAAGAAATTCTCTTTAGCTAAAAAATTAAAGTAAATGAAAGAGGAAATGAAATAATTCAACCTTACCCTATTCCCATATAAAGGAAAGACATATGTTTTGAAAGCATATGATGAAGTGAATGCAAAGATTGACGATTAAATTGTTGCTACCTAGGCCATGCTCGGTTCTCAATTTATGAAGGGGAAATTAAGGAATGAAACTAAGACATGGGAGACAAAATTAAACTATATGTCTGAACTTATTGAAGAAGTGGCTAAATGCTAGCGCACTTGGATGTATTTAGAACCAATTTTTGCATCTGATGATATTCACAAATAAATGCCTCAAGAAGGATCAAATTTTAAAGACGTTGACACTCTTTGGAAATAAACAATGGAAGGAATTGATAATGAATCTGGAATAATTGACCTTATTGAAAGAGAAAATATAAAGCAATCATTTGAAGATGCTAACAAAAAGCTTGATAAGATATAAAAGAGCTTGAATGAATACCTTGAAGAGAAGAGACTTGTTTTTCCAAGATTTTATTTCTTAGCTAATGAAGATTTACTTATGCTTTTGGCTTAAACAAAAGAACCGAGAGCTGTACAGCCTCATATGGATAAATGTTTTGAAGGAATTTACAGAATTATGTTTAGTGATACTGATGAAGTTTATGGAATGATTAGTTAAGAAGGTGAAGAAGTTTTATTTGATAATAAAATTGATGTAAATGAAGGTGATAAAAAAGGTAATGTAGAGAAATGGATGCTAGAAATTGAATCTGTGATGAGAAAATCACTAAAAAAGATTACAAAAGAAAGCATGATTCAATATCATAATGTTGAAAGAATAAAATGGGTGAGACAATGGCCTGGATAAGTTATTTTGGCAGTAAATCAAATACATTGGACAACAGAAGTTGAATAAGCAATTAAAGATTATACCAATAATGGATTAGAAGGTTATGAACAATTATTATAAAATTAAATAGAAGATATCGTCTAATTAGTTCGAAGTGATTTAAATGTTTAAGAAAGAATTACACTAAAAGCCCTTGTCGTTATTGATGTTCATGCTAGAGATGTGGTACATGATTTAATAGTTAAAGATATTAAAAGTATTTTTGATTTTGATTGGGTTGCTCAATTGAGATACTATTGGGAAGAGAGCGACAGTCTAAGAGTGAAAATGGTTACAGCTGTAATTGATTATGGCTATGAGTATCTTGGAAATTCATTAAGGTTGGTCATTACACCTTTGACTGATAGATGCTATAGAACCTTATTAGGAGCAAAGCATCTAAACTATGGTGGTGCACCAGAAGGACCTGCTGGAACTGGAAAAACCGAATCTGTGAAGGATCTTGCAAAAGCAATTGCTGTTTAATGCGTTGTGTTTAACTGCTCTGATGGGCTAGATTATTTAGCAATGGCTAAATTCTTTAAAGGTTTAGCAGCTTCAGGAGCATGGTGTTGCTTTGACGAGTTTAACAGAATAGACTTAGAAGTGCTATCTGTTATTGCCTAATAAATTCTGTCTATTCAAATTGCTATAAAAGGAAAATCAAGAAAATTTATTTTCGAAGGAACAGAATTAAATATAAACAGAGCCTGTGCAGTTAATATTACTATGAATCCAGGCTATGCTGGAAGATCTGAATTACCAGATAATCTCAAGGCATTATTTAGACCATGCGCTATGATGGTTCCTGATTATAAACTTATTGCTGAAATAGAACTTTATTCATTTGGATTTTCAGAAGCATCATTTCTCGCTGTTAAAGTTGTAGCATCATTAAGATTATCAAGTGAGTAATTGTCATCATAAGATCACTATGATTTTGGTATGAGAGCATTGAAAGCAATATTAACAGCTTGTGGTAATTTAAGAAGAAAGTTAGATTGGCCTGAAAATTATATTGGACTCAGAGCATTGAATGATGTCAACTTACCCAAATTTACATCAAATGATATTCCATTATTCTTAGGTATTACTAGTGATTTGTTCCCAGGTGTTTAACTTCCTTAGCCAGATTATGCAAAACTAATCGGATCTATGAACGAATCCTGTGTGGAAAAGAATTTATAGCCTAAATAAGAGTTTATAGATAAGTGCATTCAGCTATATGAAACTATTATGGTAAGACATGGGCTGATGGTGGTAGGAAGAGCATATTCTGGTAAATCAAAAGTTATATAGACTCTCCAAAGAGGTATGAGTTTGATAAGGGATGATCCTAATTTTGTCAATGTACTCTGCTATTATATCAATCCTAAGAGTATTTTATAAGATCAACTATATGGAAAATTTGATTTGGACAGCTAAGAATGGAGTGATGGAGTTTTAGCTATCAAGATTAGAGATTGCGCTGAATCTGAAACGCCCGATAGAAAATGGATTATCTTTGATGGGCCAGTTGATGCAGTTTGGATTGAAAATATGAATACTGTACTTGATGACAATAAAAAGCTATGCTTAAATAGTGGCTAAATTATTAAATTAAAGCCAACAATGACTATGATGTTTGAAGTTGAGGATCTTTCATAAGCTTCACCTGCCACAGTTAGTAGATGTGGCATGGTTTTTATGGAACCTAAATAGTTGGGTCATTCAGTTTTAATTACTTCTTATTGTAATAATCTCGAAAAATATATAGGCAAAACTGCTGAAGTCGTTCGACAATTAATGCACTACTTCGCTGATGCTTCAGTTGCTTATACAAATACAAAAGGAAAATTCCCAGTACCTACTGATCCTAACTTTTTGGTTAATTCCATGATAAATATTTTTGATTGTTACATTAAAGATTGGCAATAAGAAGATGCTAAAATTCCTAGAGAAGCTGAAGAGATGTGTATAAATGCAGTACTTTTTTCTGTAATTTGGAGTATTGGAGCTGCTTTAGATGAAACAACTAGACCAAAATATGATATCTTTCTGCAAGACATGCTTACCAATGAGGATGTTAATGTTAAATATAAGCTAGATCTTCCTCATTTTGATGTGAAAAAAATTCCAGTTAAACTTGGAGATTACAAGAGCTTATTTGACCTATACTTTGATAGAGATAAGATTTTGTGGATTAATTGGCTAAAAACAATACCACCTTTTGTAGTACCTCGAGATGTTTCATATTCCCAATTGATTGTACCCACAATTGATTCTATTAGAGTAACTAAACTTTTAAATACATTGATATTAAATGATAAGCATACTCTGATTTGTGGACCTACCGGAACTGGTAAAAGTATTTCAATTGCGAATGAACTGAAAAACAGCTTTGATAACTCTAATTTTACATATTTATCAATGTCTTTTTCTGCTTAAACAACTGCTAATTAAACTCAAAAAATTATTGATGGGAAGATGGAGAAGAGAAGAAAAGGAGTTTATGGACCCTCGCTTGGAAAATAAGGTGTTATATTTGTTGATGATTTAAATATGCCATAAAAAGAAGTATATGGTGCATAACCTCCTATTGAACTTCTGAGATAATGGATGGACTATGGAGGATGGTACGACATTGATTCAAATGACAAAGATTTCAGATACCTTCAATCTACTAGATTTGTTACTGCTATGGGTCCTCCAGGAGGTGGTAGAAATTCTATAACAGCCAGATACATTAGACATTTTAATGTGATCTATGTTGAGCCTTATTCACAAGAGAGTCTAATTTATATCTTTAGTAATATTATGGAATGGTTCTTTTTAACAAATTCTAATCCTTCCTATTCAAAAGCTATTTAAGGTATGAAAGACAGTCTAGTGACTAATACAATTTTTATATATAGATCCATTTCTGAGAAATTTAGACCAACTCCAGCAAAGTCACATTACACTTACAATCTTAGAGATGTAAGCAAAGTTTTTTAGGGTATAGCGAAAGCCTCTCCTAAAGCAATTAGATCAGAGAATGATATGATTAAATTATGGGCGCATGAATGTTTAAGAGTATTCTAAGATAGATTAATCAATGATTAAGACAGAATCAAATTTGATGATTTACTAAAAGATATAGTTAAAGAAAAGTTTAAGAGAGAATGGAAAAGTATCGTGGAAGTAGAACCATTATTATTTGCTTCATTTGTTCCACTTGTTTATCCCGATGGTGATAATACGAAAAAACCATTAAATGATTTATATTGTGAATTGACAGATAGAAAGAAAGTAAAAGATACTACAGAAACTGCTCTTGGAGAATATAATTAATTCAATCATTCAAAAAAAATGAATCTCGTGCTATTTGTTTCAGCTATCGAGCACATAGTAAAAATTCATAGAATTATTACAACTGAATTTGGTCATGCATTATTAGTTGGAGTTGGAGGATCTGGTCGTAAATCTTTGACTTAATTAGCAACATTTATAGCTAGTTATGATACATTTTAAATTGAAATTTCTAAAAGTTATGCTTTTCAAGATTGGAGAAAAGATATGAGAGAAAATTTATTCTAACTCTGTGGAGTAGATTAAAAGCCAAATGTATTTTTATTCTCAGATACATAAATTATTAATGAAGCTTTTGTTGAAGATATTAATAATATTCTTAACAATGGAGAAATTCCTAATTTATATGCAGAACAAGAATTTGCTGTACAGATTTTAGAATTAATGAAAGAAGTTAATAAAAATAGTCCGAACTATAAGAATTATACAGACAGTGAAGTAATGCTTGACTTCATTTAAAAGGCTAAAAGTAATCTTCATGTGGTATTAGCAATGTCTCCTATTGGTGAAGATTTTAAAAGAAGATTACGAATGTTCCCCTCTCTAGTAAACTGTTGTGCCATTGACTGGTTTTTACCTTGGCCTAAAGAAGCTCTTTAATCTGTAGCTGAACATTTCCTGAACAATATAGAACTTGATGAAAGAGAAGGAATCATACAAATATGTGTCGATATGCAAGAAAGAGTCTCAGTATTATCGGCACGCTATTATTAAGAGCTTAAGAGATATTACTATGTAACACCAACCAGTTATCTAATTTTAATAAAGACATTCCAAAATTTACTTGGAGAGAAGAGAAAGCATGTTAATACTATTATTGCTAAGTACGAGAAAGGTCTAAAATAACTTGCAAATGCATCTGAAGAGGTAGAAAGATTGAAAATAGAGTTATAAGATTTAATACCTAAGCTTCAAATAAAATAAAAGCAAACTGCTGCTATGATGGTCGATATCGATAAATAAAAGAAATCAGTTGCTGAAAAGACAAAAGAGGTAGAAGCTGAAGAAGCAATTGCTAAAGGAAAGAAAGAAAATGCTGATGCAATTCAGAAGGATTGTGAAGAAGAACTTTCAAGAGTCATGCCAATCTACAATGCAGCTATGAAAGCTGTTCAAGAGCTTGATAAAAATGATATTACAGAAATAAGAGGTTTCAAAAAACCACCCGATGGTGCTATTCTCGTCATGAAAACATTATGTATTATGTTTGGAGTCCCCCCAGAAAAAGTGAAAGGAGGAAATATTAAAGATGTTTAATGGGACTATTGGGAGCCATCTAAGAAAAAGCTTTTAAATCCTGAACTACTAAAGAAACTCCAAAATTATGAGAAAGATAATATTAATCCAGATATTGTTGATAAACTTAAGCCACTTATTGCTGAACCTAATTATCAAGATGACGTTCTTAAAGTTGCATCTAAAGCTGCATGGGGATTGGCCAAGTGGGTGAGAGCTATTGTATAATATGATGAAGCTATGAAAGTGGTCAGACCAAAATAATAGCAACTTAAAGAAGCACAGGAAGCGTCAAAAGAGGCCCAAAAGATTTGGGATGAAGCATTAGATAGACTAAGAGAAGTGGAAGCCAAAATGAAAAGTCTCATGGATGAGTTCGAAGCAACGAAAGCTGAAGAAGACAGACTAAAAGCACAAAAGGATGATTGTGAAAGAAAACATAAAAGAGCTGGAAGTCTTATCATTAAGCTTGAAACTGAGAATGAAAATTGGGAGAAATCCCTTATTCAAAATAGAGCAAGCAAAGAAAATCTTGTAGGAGATATATTAGTTAGCTCTGGAATTATTGCTTATCTTGGGGTATTCACCCAGATATATAGACAAGAATGTGTTAAGAATTGGATTGAAATGATAAAATCTTTCAATATTAAAAGCAACAATGATATTAGTTTGAATGCTATTTTAGGTAATCCAGTAAAGATTAGATAATGGACAATTGAAAAATTGCCTTAAGATTAGTTCTCAATAGACAATGCTATTATCTTAGAAAACTCTGAAAGATGGTCTCTAATGATCGATCCTTAATTACAGGCAAATATCTGGATTAAAAAGATGGAGGAGAAAAATAATATAAAAACAGTTAAGCCAACAATGGATCCAAAGGTTATGACTAGAATTCTTGAAAATGCAGTCCAACTCGGTAACCCTGTAATTTTTGAAGATGCAAATGAAACATTTGATCCCATGCTAGATCCACTACTCGGTAAATAGATAGAAAAGAAAGGCAGCTTAATGTACATAAAAATAGGTGATAACTCTATCGAATATTTCTCAGATTTCAGATTTTATGTTACAACTAAACTTTCCAGACCTCATTATAGTCCTGAAGTTTGTGTTAAAGTTACTATGCTTAACTTTATGGTTACATAAGAAGGACTTGAAGACTAAATGCTAAATATTGTAGTGAAACATGAGGAGCCCGCGAGATTTGAAAAAAGAAATCAATGTATAATTTAAAAAGCAGAAAATGAAAGAAAAGTTTCAGAGCTCTAAGATAAAATTCTAAACTAAATAGCTGGCTCTTCAGATAATATTCTAGAAGATGATGAATTAATAGTGACTTTAGATGAATCAAAAGAGCAATGCAAATAGATAGAGCAACAAATGAAAGAGATGGATCAGATATTAAAGCAAATTGAAAATATCAGTGTGTAATTTGTACCAGTAGCAGTTAGAGTATCAAGATTATTCTTCGTACTTGCAGACTTGATGAACGTAGATCCTATGTATCAGTATTCATTAAAGTTCTTTTGCCAGATTTATGAAAGAGCTCTTGACAAAGCTGATGGAAGAATCGATAAAAATGATAGGCCTGCTAGAAAAGCATTCTTTATTGAGAAGTTTTAAAAGCTTTTATACGTTAATGTTTGTCGATCTTTATTTGAAAAAGATAAGCTGCTATTTTCATTCTTAATGTGCATGAAAATTATGGAAGAAAATAAAGATTTAGATCCTTTGGAAGCAAGATTCTTAATGACTGGAGCAACATCAATTGAATTTGATAGGCCTAATCCAACAGGAGAAAATGGCTGGCTATCAGATAAATCATGGGCATCAATCTTAGAACTTTCTAGAGTATTGCCAGCTTTCTCAGGTTTTGATAGATAATTCGAGGCTCATTTGCACGATTGGGAGAGAGTTTTCAATTCAGTAAAACCTCAGAGCTTTAAAGAACCTTGGCCAGGCTAATGGAATGACTTAAGTCTTTTTAGAAGAGCCATAGTTTTAAGAATTTTGAGACCAGATAAAGTAATACCAGCAATTTAGAAATTAATTAAAAAAGATAAAGATCTTGGAAAAAATTATATAACTCCACCTCCTTTTGACTTAGCTAAGTCATTCTCAGATTCTACGAATAAAACTCCTATTATATTCGTTCTTTCTCCAGGAGCTGATCCAATGTCCGAATTTGTAAAATTAGCGGATTAAAAGAAAGTAAAATGGGACTAATTATCTTTGGGATAAGGACAAACTTAAAAAGCTAAAGAAGCAATTATTTTTGCATAAGAAACATAGAAATGGGTTGTCCTCTAGAACTGTCATTTGGCTCCTTCTTTCATGCCTATTCTTGATGGAATAATTGAAGAAATTAATGAAGATAAGGGTAATGTTTTCAGAATATGGTTAACCTCGATGCCAAGCGAAAATTTCCCTGTCTCAATTTTATAAAATGGAATAAAAATTACAAATGAACCACCTAAAGGTTTAAGGAATAATATCCTTGGCTCTTATCTTGCAATTGATGAATCGGAATTTGAAGGTTGCCAGAAGCCTATTGCACTCAAGCGATTAATGTGGGGATTGTGTTTCTTTAATGCATTAATTCTCGAAAGAAGAAAGTATGGACCTCTTGGATGGAATATTCCATATGAATTTTCAGCTTCTGACTTAAGGATTTCGCAGGCATAACTTTATATGTTCCTTAACTACTATCAAGAAGTTCCATATGAAGCTCTTAAATATATGGTTGCAGAGGCAAACTATGGAGGAAGAGTTACTGATCCAATGGATAGAAGATCTATTAATTTGATCCTTTCAGATTTTTACACTCCAGATATTCTTAAGGATGGCTATAAATTTTCTGAAAGTGGCAAATACGTAGTTCCACCTAATGGCACTCTTGCAAATTATATAGAATACATTAAAGAATCAATGCCAATAAATGATTTAACTGAGGTATTTGGATTGCATGATAATGCAGATATAACTAGTGCTATCAACGACACTAATAATTTATTGGGAACAGCCTTATCTCTGATGCCAAGAAAAGCTGGTGTAGCAGGAAAAAGCTAAGAAGAAATGCTACAAGAACTTGCAAAGGGAATTTTAGATAAACTCCCACCTAATTTTGATATTGATGAAGCTTCTAAAAAGCATCCAATTAAGTATGAGGAATCAATGAATACTGTGCTTTAATAAGAGCTTCTTAGATTTAACAAGCTTTTGAGCGAAGTAAGAAGCTCATTGATCAATCTGGGAAAGGCTATTAAGGGAGAAGTCGTGATGTCCCTCGAATTGGAAGCTGTTGGCAACAGTGTTTTTGATAATTTAGTGCCTGCTCTTTGGCAGAAGAAAGCCTATCCTTCATTGAAGCCATTGGCATCTTGGGTAGTAGATTTCATTGCAAGGCTTAAATTTATGCAAGATTGGATTGATCATAATGCCCCTAGTACTTTCTGGCTCTCTGGATTCTTCTTTACCCAAAGTTTCCTTACTGGAGTAAAATAGAATTATGCTAGAAAGCATGTTATTGCTATTGATCAGATAGATTTTGACTTTGAAGTGATTAGTGATCCTCACAAATACGACCTTGCTCACAAAGCACCTGATGGAGCATATGTTTATGGACTTTTCTTGGAGGGATGCAGATGGAATTCAGAACAGGAAGTATTGTCAGAATCCTTCCCTAAGCTTTTATTCTCATAAGTTCCATAAATATGGCTAAAGCCTTCTAAGGTTGATTTAATAGAAGTAAAACATGTAAGAAAATTTCTTTTAACTTTCTATAGACATATTAATGTCCAGTTTATAAGACCTCAAGAAGAGCAGGAACATTATCAACAACAGGACATTCTACTAACTTTGTTCTTCATATTTTAGTACCAATGCAAAAGAAACACACTGAAAAGCATTGGGTAAAGAGAGGAGTTGCTATGCTCACTCAATTAAATGATTGAAAAATTTCAAACCTAACAAATTCATTAAGAGATTTAAAATAATTTCTTAATTTCATAACTAATAAAAATAAATATATACTTATTTCTCTAATTTTAAGACTTTATTATGATGGGGTTTTGGGGTTTTGGGGTTTTGGGG
>LASR02015658.1:0-11232 GCA_001272965.2 Paraurostyla sp. PUJRC_G6
CCCCAAAACCCCAAAACCCCAAAACCCCACTTGATCACATTAATAACTATTAAGATTAAACTATAAAATAATAAATCATTTCTTATGTGAGTTAATCTTTTAGCTACCGTTAAAAGAATCATCATTGTTAAGAAAGTCTTTTTAAGAGTATTCTGAGGCTATTCTATAAAGTTGATCTCTGTCTCTCTTTCTTTACTGCTCATCCCTTTCTAGTTGATCAAATTTTTCTATTTCTAGCCTAACGAACTCGTTAAGCTTCTAGGTGTCGCTATGGCTAGGATTTTGATCTTAAAATTAAGAGCTAGAGTAATTAAATTCTTCAACATCTTACTCTTAGTCATCCTCATAATCATACATTGTGAATTAAGCTAGTTTTTTATTGCTTGATGGTAACCTCTCATCACCACTAAATTACTAGAAAATAAAGTCTTTATGCCCAGGTGTAGAAGTTAAAAGCACCCTAGATGAGGGTGATTTATCAAGTTATTGAGGGAAGACTGATTTATTATCATCAAAGATGCCATGCTTCTCTTTATAGCCTTAGAGATGTGACTCTAACTGCTAGATCAAGAGATGAAGCATTCCACTGTTTAGTTAGAAAGCTTTTTAGAAATTCTTAGCTAGATCCTTCACATTATCACCCTCATAGATACCGATTCTTCCAGTCTTAGTAGGAGTGATGTTAACATCAACGTACATCAGTAGCTTTCTTTTCTTTCTCTCCTACTCTATAAATGAAGGCGGCTTCATGGGCAGCTATTTCATCTTCTCATAGTTCTCACCAGTCTCTTTCTTCTTTCTAGCTTCCTCTATGACTCTCTTATCCTCAGCTATCTTTCTCATTCTGTTTATCTATTCATAGTATCCCTTGGGCACTTTGTCACTAGTCTTTGGCACTGCCGTCTTTCTCTGTTAAATGTTAGGTTTGAATGTACACTCTTGCAACTCTTTCTCTTCTTTATTGGCTTCTTATAGTTTCTGTCTATTTACTCTTATCTTTTGCTATAAATCATGGAATATTTGATTTGCCTATTTCTACAGATTATTATAGCTTTTGTTATTGCTACTCATCTACTACTATCTACTGATGTTAGGCTTGAATGAACATTCTTCTAACTCTTTATTAATAAGATTCTCCTTGGCTTTTTCTATCTTTTACTCTGCTAGATGATGACGATAGAAGAGTAGCTCGTATCTTTACAAATTACTAAGAGCAGTGGCATTCTAGTCATGCTCTTAAAACATTTTATTCGATGACTGATGTGATTAGTTGCTGGCAATTGCATCTGCACTGATGTCTCTTTTTAGGGCGGTACTTTCTTAGAGCAGTCTCTGAGTTGATTGCTGATCAAGATTCTTGGTCTTATCCCCAATGGATGGACTGAAAGTCAGCTAAGATAGGTGATCATTTAGTACATTTTATTTATACATTCTGCCATCCTCTTAGAGTCTCACACTTTTACTGTTATTATTGAGAGGGGATTAAGATCGCTATCTGAGAGACTGAATAAAACTCACTTTGTTAGCATGCATCTATTTGAACTCCAAGGCTATCTTTTCAACTGTCCATAGGTTATTATAAGACAGGTATTTATTGAGGTTGCTCTCACCATTGCCTAAGGAGTCATCATTCTCACTCTTCATGCCAAGAGAGCTCCCTGAATTATAGTTGGCAAAGCTATCAATATCAATCTACTCTTCATAGTAGTGATTCTAAAGATACTCTAAAAAGAAACCAGCAGTAGTTGGAATGGTAGACTTTACATTGTAGATCAAAAGCAGTAGCACATCATACAGAAGTGCATTGTCTATGTTATTATTATTGAGTGGATTGAGTATCTGCCACAGATTATAAACAAACTCTTTCTCCTGTATGATCATATTTCTCATTGTGTTTGAATATGTGTAATCCTGAGCCTTCTGATGAGCCTGATTGTTCTTGGGGTTCATGAATGGCAAGTAGTTCAATTGATAGAAGCATTCCTTGAACTCTTCTAGGTCCAACCCTCCCTTCTCATGAGAGTCAGCTAGTCTAATCGCATGTTCAACTTCTTTTTAAAGCTTCTTGAAATATATTTGCTAAGTTTTCTCTGAGAGCTAAGCCTGCTGAGTTTGTTTATCATGAGCAGGGGTCATGGTCGAATTTTTTCTTGGTGGTAACTGCTAGTGTGATCTGGTTTAGGAGGTTTCTTTCTTTTGTGTGGGGGGTAGGGTGCTTTGAGAGGATGCTGTTGATTTATATATTTAGGATCTTTAGTGCAGTTACTATTATTAATCTGGCTAGGTGTAGAGCTAAGATTGACTTTAAAGGTTTCTAGTAGGGGTGGTAGATTATGGAATGTTATCAGATTGGGTAGGTAAACCGGTGTTGCTACCACCAAGGACTGGGTTATACTTGGGAAACCTTCAGTACTAGTTGGTGTTCTAATAGAGAAGGGTCGGCTTCTTTTGAGGTGAGGATTGGTATTGGTTTGGATCAGTTGACAGAGTTTTCTGTTTTGATGGACTTTAAGAGTTTAGAGGAAAAGAATCATTAAGTTTATCTTAGTTCGTACCTTCAGTTTAAAATATGTTCTGTGGCTTTTCCTTCATTATTTCTTGCTTGAGTTCTTCTAACTTCTATTTCTTATAATCTTCATATGCTTATTGATTTTTAATTGGTGACTATTACTTTACAATCTATTGCTCTTATCCACTCCTTATCTAACTGTTTTGATTATTGCTTTGATATGTCATTGAAGAATTAGTGTTTGCCTATAGCGTTGTAAATGCTTCAGACCCACCTGCATTTTTCTATGGAATGACTATATTATATTGCTATTGCTACTGTATCTTCTGCTTCTTAAGATCCTCCACCATCTGATTGATCAGTCTCTCCTCTTCCTCTATGTTGTTATTCAAGACCTGATAGTTAATCTGCTGCTATTACTACTGTTCAACCCTTTCCTCGACCTTTGCTTCTAGTAACTCTAACAACAACCATCATTAATATATAATGCTTACCTTCAACTGAATCTTGGTTTGTGAACTGCTATGGCTTCTTCTTAATGAATCTGGGCTGATAGTTGGCACCACCAGATGTGGAGAGTGAGCTGTGAGACTTTTGATTGTTAGAATTTATACTGCTCATTTTATTTAATAGATTATGTTAAAAATTACTTAATCATATTTGAAAACTAGAATTAAATTTATAAGACACTTGTCAACTATGGAATCAGCCCAGTAACAATAATAAGAAGAGAAGAAAGTGCCAGCAGAGAGACTCCCTTACAAGACTTTCCGTGAGTATTTTTTAGACTCCTATAAGGTAAAATAACTCATGTTTAATGAGTGAATATAGTTTACATCAAGAGCCAAAGTAGAGCATTTCTATCCAAGCGAAGCGAATCAGATTACTCTTATTCTAGATCAGACTATATTCCATCCTCAAGGTGGTGGATAGCCATCTGATGAGGGATATATAACCAATGTGGATGGTACAGTGAAATTCGTAGTGAAAGGATTGCAGGCTAAGGATGATGCCATACTTCACTCAGGGGTGTTTGAGAAGGTAAATTATAAAGATATAAATTTATGATGTAATGATTAGGATGGCGATGCTTTTAGTATTGGTGAAGAAGTTATTCTGTAAGTTGATGAGGCAAAGAGAAGAGCTTACGCCAGAAGCCACTCAGCTGGCCATTTACTTGATATAGCCATGAACAGATGCGGTATGACTCAATTGAAGCCAAGTAAAGGCTATCATTTCACATCTGGATCCTATGTAGAATATATAGGAAATGTAGACAATTCAATAAAAGATAAGCTAGCCAAAGACTTGACAGTAGCTGCTAACCAGATTATTGCAGAAGAGAAAGAAGATGATTCAGTCTTCTCCAAAATAGTCCCTTACAGTGAGGCTGAAGTCCTCCTAGAGAGAGCTGGCGGTGTTCCACCCTATATGCCCAAAGGCTAAGACCTCAGAGTTGTTAAGCTTAGTGAAGAGGATGCAGGATGCCCCTGTGGTGGCACTCATGTCAAGAAGTTAAAGGATATTTATGAAATAGAGATCACTAAGATAGTAAAGAAGGGAAAGAGCACCAGAGTTTCATATAATGTCAAAGAGATCAAAGAATGAAGATAATTATGATGAACTTTAATAAATTAAATAAGATTGCAATAGATATTAATATTTAAGATTTATCATAAGGGTTTTGGTTTGGTGATAAAGAATGGATAAAAGCGAAAATAAAAAAGGATAGAACATTTAAAGAAAAGGTCAAGAAGATAATCCGATAATGTTATAAGGGGAATCTAGAAATAAGCTTACTCCCACGCAGGTAATTTATTATCAATAATATTAAAGGAAAAAATAATCTAAGCATTAGAGAAAAGTGATAAATTCACTTTTGAGAAACTGGGTGGTGCTGACTCATTCGACCTTAATTTTGAGATTACCAGTGAAGGAATTTTTCCACTATTGGTAGCCTGCGCTAAAGGAGAGTAATATTATTATATATTAAGTCTAATAGTAAGGAGATGGTTAACTTGATGCTTAAAAATAAAGAGATTGACATCAACAAGGTAGATTACTACGGAGTTAATGCATTTTGGATAGCGGCTTTCTATAATCATGTCGATGTAAGATATAAATTGTAATATTGTAATAAGATTATGAAACTGCTGATTCAGAAAGGAATAGATCTGATGTGCAAAAATGCCAATGGATCTAATGCTCTACATATTGCAGTTAAAAAAGGGAATCTTCAAGTTATTCAGACTCTGCTTAATATTCATTACCCATTAGATTATCCTAAGAGCAACGGTGTAACCGCTATTGGAATAGCAGCCTATAAAGGGAATCTATCGATACTAGATATTCTGTATAAAGCTGGTGCAGACCTTAATCTTATCTCACAGCGTGGAATATCACCCCTATATTTGGCAGTTAAAGCTAACAAAATAGAATGTGTTAAATATCTGCTAGATAGAAAAGCTATGATTCATTTTAATGATCCATAGATGTCAGAGTTCTCTCCTTTATTCTATTCTATTAAACTTGGTAACCTTGTTGCTCTGGAACTTATGTGTGATTCAGGCTTTGATGTAGATTCATATATAAACCATCAAGGTTATGGACCACTTAATTATGCAGCAGCAATAAGGTAAGATGAGATAGTAAATTACTTGAGCATAAGACTGAATGAGCTAAATTAAGAAGACCCAGAAGGCTATACGGCATTCTCTCGCTATGCTGTGCTTCATTAAAACTTTGATATTTGCAATAAACTATTGGCTAGATCGTCACTAGGGACTCATATGATTGACTACTGTAATAGAGACAGCCAAACTCCCATTACTTTAGCTGTAATTAATGATAAATCAGACTCTGTAAGATACTTACTTGAAAATGGTGCTGATCTACATTAAGAGGATGTTAATGGCAAGGACACCTGCGATCATGCTAAGAAGAGCAAGACATTTTCTAACTGGATCCAATTTAATCATTGCCCTACACAATCAAGAAGAAAAGCTAAAATAAGTGTTAAAGCCAGAGCAAATAACAAACCTCAAAATAACTATGAAAATGGCTAATATCTTGATGAAAATGATAAGCTTTACTTATTGAGAGGGGAATCAAAGACTCAAGAAAAGGCGATATAAGGAGTTGAGGTAGTAAGATTGAAGGACATCAAGTTTCCATAGATTGATCAGATACTTAAGAGCAATCATTCTAAGAACTCTTCAACACTTAACTAAGAGAGAACAATTAATTGGATATTGGAAGATGGATAGAGTCCTTATTATGATGAGTTTAATCAAAAGCTTAGAGCATAGGATCAAGAATTCAGATTTAAATAATTAGAGTAAAAAGCTCTTGAGAGTGGGATAGACGATTCAGACTTTAATTAATATCGTGCTTACTCCATACAACCTGATAGTAATTTAACTGAAAGATTAGAAGCCTATTAAAGTTCAAGATAAGAAAGAAATCACTAATTAAAGGTCAAGAGATCTATTGAGATGCAGAATTTTGCCAAAGAGAAAGAGATTCTTAAGTCTGACATCAAAAGGAGTCTTAATTCAAAGGACTACTCTGAAGCAAAGTAAGATGGAAGCTTTTGGGAAGATTAGTAGAAGCTGGCTAATATTCAATATGAAATGAAGATCAGAGATACTGAGCAAAACTTAAATCAAATAAATAACAGCTCATCTTAAATCAGTTTCAGTAAGAACATTTCCCCCTTTGCATATAATTTTGACAATCAAGATTAAAGCAAGTATCTAAATATAGATTATGAAAATTATCTAGAGACTAAATAAATACCTACTCCATAAAGATCTTAAAATACTTAATCATAACAAAATTCTTAATACAAACACCCTAAAACTCTGAAAATCAAAGGTTTCAACTAAATAAGAGAATCAATAGAGTAATTAAAGAAGCAATAGATTATAAGTGATCCGATATAAACGAAAAAGGATGATTTAGATGCAAGTAAGAGAGAAAATGAATCTTCATGGGTTGAATAGGTTAGTAATTAAGCAGCAAATAATCTTATGAAGCTTAGATAAGAGATTGAGAAGGAACTCATGTAGACTAAAAAGAGTGAATTTCTTAATTAATCAGTAGTCTAGAATGAGTTTGATAAAGCTCATCATGTCTCAACTGCTCCATAGACTAGACTTTCAATGGCTTCTAGAAATGATTATGATAACATTAAGAAATTTAGCTCAAACACCTTAACCCATAATTAGTACGGTCTTAATGAATCTATTAACTATAAAAGTATCATTGGCTATAAAAACCCTGTTCTATCTTAAATTTCTAGAAAGATGTTTGATCCTTTATCTTCTAGTGTTTTAATAGATAATTAGGATAATTCCATCAATCTTCCTAGCATCCAAAAGAAAACTTATCATGATACTGAGTATCAGAGTAGATAAATGACACCTGATATAAGAGGGAGCTTTAAATATTAACTACAATTTGCAAGTTAATAATAAATCAAAGATCTCTCATCATTGAAAAGTAAATATCAATCTAATCCTAGCTATTACGAAACTGTGATAAAGGATCCAAGAACACTTAAAAATAAAACACTTTTTAAGCATGATATGAACAAAAGGACTGGGTTGGATTATTCATAGTATCTGATTCATCCTAAGTTGAGGATATAGGAGACTGATGAATAGGAAGACGATCTTGAAAGAGATCAGATTGAAGGTAACAATCGAAGGGCTGTAAGCTAACTAGAGAGAGGAACTTAAGATTAGATAATTAATGACTAGATTGGCAAATATTAGAAAAAATAGAAGGAGCTTTTTCAAATTCTTAAAGATAAACTTGATTAGATAGATGGTGAAGTTGACTCCTATGATGATGATAATCGCTATGGAAGCCATCATCACCATCACAAGAGGAAGAAGACTAAATCTACTCTTGATTACGAGTCAACATCAGTCAGACCATCAATGCATACCACTATGAGAAGAGTGGATAAAAATAGATTATCGAGAAAATTCTTGCCAAGTCTTTAATCATTTAGCAGAAATGGAGAGTTTTATCTCCACACTGACATAAGAGCCAAGAGTAAGGAAAGGCCATGCTGCAGTAATTCTCACTCACCTGATCACAAGCATCACGATAACAAAATCATGGGTCATAATCAGACAATGAGGACAAATAAAATGAAAGGTTTGATGATACATAATCGGCCTTTTAAAGTGTAAAGAATTAGAGTTAAATTAAAATATTTATTTTTCACAATTACTCAGCTAGATGCTACTTCTAGATTAAGCTATTAACCAATTTAACTTTCTTGCTGGACTTCTTTCTTACTTATTTACCTCCTTGAATTGTTAAATCACAATTTTTCTTTGAATTTTTCCTTGATTTGATAGTCTTCTTGCTTTTCAATCCATCTATTAACAAACTTTCGTCATCACCTCTCCTCATGCCAACTAAACTAAACAGAGTACAATCTTTTTTACTAGTCTCTTACTCTATCTTATTGTCTTTGTCTTAAATAGTGTTATACTCCTTCTCTTATTAGATCTTTCTTCTATCGATCTCTTTTTCGTAATTCTCCATGATAATCTTTAGCATATCTTGTTCCCTTTGAATCTCACTTAGCTCTTCTTTCAATTTATCCTCCTCATCCTGCTTAACTTACTGCTTTTTCTTTCTCTCAAGATTCAATTTTTCTTTATTAACTTTATTCTACTGCTATTGTACAAATTCTCTATATCTTTCAATAAGATTTTCTTCCTATTCAATCTTCCTTTGTTATTCTTTTTCTCTTGCCTTAATCTATTTGTCTAGTTCATCAATAACTTTATCTTATTGAGCTAAAATTTCCTCCAAGCTTTTCTTCTTAATATCGATGTATCTAATCTTAGAGGTTCCTTTATTCATTAGTGAGTGAACTGCTTCCTCTTCAGTGACTACATAATTAAAGCCCTCTTTGATGATTTTAGTTTAGAACTTTATTTGTTTGTCCATTTCTTCTAATTTGGCAGCTGGATCTTTCTTAATCATAAAAGATTCTATCTCCTTTTAGATTTCTGGTAAGTTTATTATTTTAGCATTTCTTTTGTTCTTTTTACAAATTTTCTCAATTTCTAGTAAAGTCACATACTTTATCATATTCATATCTAGAGATAATTTCCATAGATTTTTCTTCTGTTATACTAAGAATTAAAAAGCATCACCTGACTCATTTCCCAAGTTATTATCGCGTAGATTTACCTATTCTAAAGTTTCTACATTTTTAATTGCATTTGCCAGCCTTATACCACATTAATCCTATAAATGATTTAAACAGAGATTATTATTACACTTATCCTGTTTGATGATAGATCGATTTGCTTTAGTCTTAGTTAAGAATTACTTTCTAAGGAATCTAAAAATTCCTCTAAGCCATCTTCCTCCAGATTATTACCTTTGAGTAATAAATTTTCTAGCTTCTCATTACCATTAAGGCCTCTTCCAATAGCGTTCATTAAATCTTTGGTAATTGAACAATTATTAAGGCTCAGGAATTGTAAAGTCTTATTAGTTCTCAAATATTCAGATAATGTACGCATCAAAAGGAAGTAATTGTTAACTTATTCTTATGTAGAACCCATCTCAAGAGAGGATTTATCCATAATCAAATGAGTGAGTTTCAACTTATTGTTATGCCTAAAAGCTTGAATTAAGTTGAGTAGAGATTTAGATGATAATTTATTATAAGAAAAATCTATTTTACGAAGCTTAGTTCTCTCGCAATTCTTTAATACATGTGAGAGTTCTTCAATATTTTTATTGGTTAATTGATTTTATGATAATATAAGCTCTTCTAAAGATGAGCACATTATTTAATTAGGATTATCACGTGATGGATTAAATATTGTTAATAGTTAAGAAAAGGAGTTCGGGTTTGATCCGATATCATTTTAAGTCAAATTTAGTGAAACAATATTAGAAGCTTACTATAATCCTCTTATAATATACGAGAGACCCTCAGAAGATATACTATTGTCTGACACATCAATCATTTATAATATTTTATTCTCCTTTAAAAGTTCACCAAGGGCTATTGCTGCTTTGGTTCCAATCCTAAAATTTTAAGTATGTAAAAATTTTACTTGTTTTTGTTCTTGTAACAATCTGTATTTGCTAAAGATAGTGATATTATAGATTAATGATTCTTTAATCCCTCAAATAGAGATGCCGCACCCTCTGTTGATATTTAATTGCATCCAACATGTAGACTTATTAGAGTATTATTTGATTTCAAAATTTTCACAAAAGATTTTATACCGTCATTTGTAATAAAATTCTTTCTTAAATCCTAAATTTGATTAGTTATTCAAAATTTACCAAACTGCAAAATCCATCATTCTTTTTTATCATTCTTCCAATGACTTCTAATGAACAATCACCTAACCCCATATCAACAAAATTAAGCTTTCTTTCCTTTATGACTAAGCTTTTACTAAGTATTTCAAAAAATCTTATCATTTATTCTCTAGAAGGTGTGATACACAAATCTTTGCATTTAGCATGATAAAGTTCTTACAGTAATTGTTTTGATATTCCTTTTATATATGGTATGTATTGAAGATTATTCATTTGGTATAGTGAAGAGTTTATTTTACAGTTATATAGATATTTCACTTTGTCAGGGCCTCTAAATGTGCTTGATGAAGCTACAAATGATCTCTCCCTCATATTCACTATTTGTGATTCATCTTCAAACTAATTTGAAGTACTCTATGGTTTTGATTGCATTAGTCTGGTATCAACAGATTAATCTTTTCTAAGATATATGTTATTTTATACTCATGAATTTGCTGTTCCATTTACTGATGTATCGAATCTTATATCACAAATACCATTTTATGAATTCTTTTTATTTGAAGTTCTATTTTACCTTTTCGACATAAAGTTTCCTTTGCTAATTGAACCACTAAGGCCGGCTCCTTCTGTATTGATTGATGTTTGTAGATCATTTGCAATATATTATTAATCTTCATAAAAACTGACATCTTCTCTATCTTTAATAGTGACTGTAGCGTTTGCCTCAGTCCTAGAATTATAATTTTGCATCTAAGGAGAATAATCCTGCTCTCTAGAAAACTAGTTCTGTGCTTTTTGTTTTCTAATAGTCATGAGCCTTCTAATAGCATTTTGACTTTTATGATTGCTATCATCATTGCTAATTCTTATGATTTTAGATTTAGATAGACTCTACACTCTCTTCTCATAAAATGAATCATCTGCTTTGGTTCTTTTTCTCATAAACATAGTTTAATCTTATACTTTGAATTAAGCAGGAATTATGGCTGGATTTTAGCCAGTTAACTAACTTTTAGGAAGTCTCTCATTAGACTGTGATAAAGTAGATGCACCAGGTTATTTTTTATGCTGATTCTTGTTGTATCCTATCTTGTCAAAGAGTCTCTTTTTCTCATTAGAGTAGGCTAATTCAGGAGATATGAATGAGTTTCAAACATTGATCTTTTACTGATTTGAATCAATTTAGCTTGTTTAAAGTATCTAAGGAGCGTAGATGTCTTAAGATACTTCATTGTATCCTTTCTACATTGATAAACTGACAGTTGAGCTACTGTTTGCAGAGGTTTAATATTGCGAAGAACTAATTTTCATTTTAAATAATAACGAATCAAATAAAATTTAACTTTTGTTCTTGTCTTTTTACCTAAGATTTTATCATGGGGTTTTGGGGTTTTGGGGTTTTGGGG
>LASR02015751.1:0-12244 GCA_001272965.2 Paraurostyla sp. PUJRC_G6
CCCCAAAACCCCAAAACCCCGAGAAATGCATATCATTGTTTGATACTCATCCCCAAAACCCCAAAACCCCATTTATTGCAATTCTAGAAATTGAATCGAATCTTTTTAATTATATTTAAATTAAATTAATTGTAAAAATAGAATCTACCTAAAATATGAAAAAACAGAAAAAATCCTTAATTTTATTTGGGATAATTTACACTTTAATTTTTCTGTCAATGAATAGTAGAGCATCTATGAATTCACCAACAATTCAATCATGTAAAAATTTCAAATTTAATAGAATATACTAGGTGGTTCGACTTAATTTTACGATGATGAAACAGAGGTTTGCCTTAGTAAATTGCCACCATTTTTTACTTTTATAGGTTGTTCTGGAGTCATATATGGGTGCAATAAATGCGAATAAAAAAGTGTAGACGGGAGTTATTTCAATCTTTGCACCTAATGCGAAGATGGCTTCTTTTTGTACACAAATTCTACTGGGATGAGCTCCTTATATCCCACATATTTTACTTTTTGTGTTCCTGATTGCTCACTAGCAAGTTAGAGGTATATAAATGATTATGAGTCTGGAACTTGCAAAGATTGTGGGCAGCATTGCGCGTCTTGCAATGAAAATACTGGCTGTGAAATATGCTAACCGGAGGGTTAAAGCTAAGGATGGGTTAACGAAATAACAACTAACCCTTCAGGATATTTTTAGACTTGTTCAGGTAACTCTTTTAATTTTAATCTAAGTCTAGCCTGTGATAGTTACAAATGGTGCTATGAATGTGACCCAACTACTACTTCTTCATGTACCTCTTGTCCTGATGAGTTCAATGATAATGGTATATGCGAAATAAACACACCGGATGATAATTTTGATCAGTGCATTCAATCAGACTTCTCTGATTCAGCGACCTGCACTTTTTGTGATGATTATTACTTCGTCAATAGCTATGCTTTCTGTACAAAATGCTCAGCTTCAAATTGTCTTCAATGCGACACAACTTAGAAAGATGTTTGTGAAATATGTGAAGTAGGCTATCAATTAACATCCTCTGGGACATGTTTCAGTAATATAATGATTTTTAAAGTATTAAGATTGCAACACAGCTATTAGTGGAACAACGAATTATTATTAAGATTGCTCCTCTTGTTCGTTAGATGAAACAAATGATACCATTGTTACGGGTTGTCTTAGCTGCAAGAATGGTTACTTGCTCACAAAGAATGATCTAACTGAATAATGTGTCTCCAAATGTCCAACAGGATATTATGGTTTAAGCATTTTTGAAGCAAGAGGATTAACTAGCTATAGCTCATGTGAAAGTATGAATATTTTTAAAATAATTTTCTCTAGAATGCGATGATTCATGTCGCGATTGTATAGATGACACTTCCAATGTCTGTACTAGTTGTAACCAAGGTGATTATTTGCTTATCTAGGATAGTGATAATACATTATCATATGGATCTTGTGAAGCAAAGACTTAATAAGACTAATCATTTGATATATTTGTCAAGCCAATTGACACAGATAATTATTTAGGAATAGGAGATGGAACAATAGATGACGCATTTACAGAATTAGTTGATGCGATTACTAAATCATATGAAGTTTGTGCAGAAGTGATTTCTAATTGCACTGTAACCATATATCTGTTTAGTGGAGATCATTATCTTCTAAGAGGTTATAAGCAAGTTTATAGACCTACAAAAGTTGATTATGTATCTTAAAATGTCCAATTGACTATACAACCTTTGTATTGTACAGTTTAAAATATTTCAAGTATTTGTGTTGATGATAATGAGAAAATAACAATATATAACAAAAGAAGAGATTACTTTAAAATTAAAGTTAGTGGAGGATTGACTTTGTCTAATCTAGTCTTTGACAGTCTAGATTCACTTATAGGTATAATATAAAGTTAATATATATATAGATATTACTGCAACTTATTCATGCTTATCCAGTAACTCTTCTTGCTGTTAAATAAGTTCTGATGGAAAGAGTATTGAAAATACAAACGCTTCAATCGACTGCTCTAATTTCAAAAAATAACCGTAAATCATTATATGTAACAGTATTAGGTCTGAAGTTTGTTAGAAAGCAGATGGTGGCTATTTTATTAAATTTGATATCTCAAATATAACTGTCTTAGAGGATGCTCCTATCTTAAATATTACTGTAAAAATTTATACAATAAAATTTATAGAATTGTGAATTTAGAAACTTTCTTTATGATTTTAATTCATTAATAGAAACTAATGAATTTGGTGGGCATATTTACATAGAAAACACAATATTTGATAGAATAAGCTCTTGTGGTGCTATTATTAGAAATTTTAGAAGGATATATGAACCTTCTGAGATTTATCTAACCTATGCTACATATAATTACAAATATAGATTGAATTTGCTTCAATCAGAAATTTAAACCTCAACAGAAAATGATGAATTATTGAAGCAAGGAGAATGTGGTTCTGATTGTTTTTCAATTACAATTATTGGCTGCTAATTTAGCAATTTCAATTTCAAAAGTGATTTATCTAAAAACACTTCGATTGTTAATTCAGAATTTGGACTGAAGTATTAAGGAAAAATCCTTAATCTTAATAATTATTAGGGAACTGTGACAATATAATCTTCAATCTTCAAATCAAATATCTTAGGCTTTGATGGCGGATGCAATATTTTTGAAAATTCAGAATCTTTTGATATTTCTGGAAATGACTAATATCCTTTATTTAATGATAATTTAGAAGATGACGATTAAGATTATAGAAATGATCTGCAAATTAAGAATTTGATTAGTATAACTGATTAATAAAATGCTGTTGTTATTTAAGATAATTAATTTTTGTCAAATACTGTAATTAGAGGAGTAATTTACATTTCTGCCAGCTCAGAAGATGCAAATGATAATTTAGATGATAAAACGATTCTTATCTATAATAATACATTTACTTAAAATATGGCATATTATGGAACATCAGCTATATTTATCAGGAAATCAGATTATAGATTAAAAGATTGGACCACGATGTCAGATTATTTACCTTGTGGAGGAATAACAATAAGTTCTAATAATTTTACTTATAATTTTGGATGTCCTAAATATGGTGGAAGCTTATTGAGTATTCATTGCACAGAACCCGAAAGCGATATAAATTAATTGGATTAAAGTGAATTTTATTCGATAAATACAACTATTTAAATCATCAAGGATTCAGATGGATTTATATAAGCAGCAAATTTAGGAGTCACAGTCGATGGTTCAGTAGATCCAAATAAAGCAGAAGTTAGCTAAAATACTTATATAAGAAATTATGCAGGTGGTGGTGAAGGCTTAATTGATATTAGAGGAGTTTTTCTTGTTTATTTTTAAGATGATATCTTCTAGTATAATGGAGAAAATACTTATGAGATCTACAGTTAGTTATAAACAAATATGGAGGATTCAAATTTTCCACTATACACTTACTCTTAAAATTATCGCTCAAGTTTTAGTTTTTCATCTTATATGTAGTACTAAGCAAATCCTTCTGATTATGTAACATCTGATTATGAAATGAAAGCATTGATTTACGTATACCAAACAGTTACTTTAATATTTTCAAACTTTATAGCATATGACAATTACATTTTAGATACAGAGTTTTCAGTGAGCAAGGGCCTCTTAATGTATGTATATGGATTTTATGGAGATTTAAAAATTTACAACTCAAAAATATAGAACTATAAGGGATTGCTTAATAGCTAAGTAATATCAGATTATTCTATAAATAATACTTATGGAAGTGTCTCAGGATATAAAGTTCCAATCATCGGTGTAGACAGTTCTTCTAGCATTACCTCAATAACTCTAGATAATGTCACTTTTGAGGATTTATTTTTTAACTACACAGAATAATATTATGTTGGCTTCATTATTAATAATCTATAAGATTCAGATAGTGAAAGAGCTGTTTAAAATCTATTAATTTATGATACAAATATAAAAAATGTTGATTGCTATTGTGACACATCGTAAAGCTTGTTTGCTATTTTAGCTGAATATATATATTTAACCACATTAACTATTGATAGCATCAATACTAATGCTTTTGTTGATGAAGACATTGGCACCTAATTATTTAATTTCAATATCAAGAAGGCTAACTAAACTTATTAACCTTTACTTTTCCTATCAGATTCATAAATATCCAAAATTTATGGAAACTCAGGATCTTTTATGACTCTTACATTTATAGAAGCGGACATTGAAATAGAAATTTCTAACACGAATTTTACTGAAATTTACTCATATTAAGGAGGACTGATTAATATAGAATCAGGAGCAAATGTGTCAGTGACTTTTGACTCATGCAATTTTACAAAGACATATGGAAACGCAAAAGGTAATAATTTATTATTTAATTATCTTCAGGTGGAGTTTTAAGTGTTAACTAACAATTCCTTTCATCTTCAGATAGAGGGAGCTCAGTAAAAGAATTAACAATTAAATAGTGCTATTTTGAAAATAATTACAAGAATTTAAGTGATCCTGAAGACTACCTAGGCTACATAGTATTTATTAGCTAGAATGATAAATTACAATTGAACATATACAATAATACACTTTATTAAGAGTTAAGTGACACTCATTTTAACGTTAGTAATTAAAAATATATGGAATATACTATTGGAAATTATTCATCATATACAGATACTTTGACTTCTTCATTTGGATCAGCTTTTTTTATTCATAGTGATGAGTAAGATGTTTATGTAGAATCTCAATATAATATATTTAAAGGATGTGGACTGTCTTTTAAAGGGGCTGTTTTTTCTATCCATGCTATATAAGGCAAAGCTCATTTTGAAGAAACACAAAGTTCCTATACGAATAATTTTGGATTAATAGGCGGAGCAATATATTGTCATAACTGTGACAAACTTAGTTTAGAATATCCTATTTTTTAAGGAAATGTAGCATATCAAGGTGGCTCTATGTATTTAGACTTTAATGGAATTGAAGATATTGTCGCTATAACAATCTCTGATTTTAATGTGTCAGATAACTATGCCCTCTTAAGTGGCGGCTTTATCTATGTTAAAGGAACTGACCTTAAAATTAAATTTGAATTTTCAGATATAATTTTCACAAATTTGACATCTTCACTTTATGATGGAGAAAACGAAATGGACTATTTTAAGGAGACTCTGAGTGGTGGAGGTGTCATGGTATTTGTAGCTAATACTTTAGATTTAGATGTTGAAAATTGTACCTTTTCTAGTATTAAAACAAATAAAAGCGGAGGCGTAATTTTGCTAGATATTACTGAAAGCACTAGTCTGACAATGATAAATAATACATTTTAAGATATTTTTGCATTAGATAGCGGATCTGTTATTTATTCAAAAACAGATGATATTTTAAATGGCAATTTAGAAAATAATTAAATAAATTGTAATACAAGTTATAATGCGACCCATTAGCTAAATAGTTTCATACAAAATCAGAGTATATATGTAACTGATTATAATCATGCTATGAATTTTTATGTGGCTAATGATAGTTCTTAAATTGATGCTTTTAATAATACATTTATTAATTGTGGAATCAATCAGATAGATGATAATACTTACACCTATGGAGGAATTTATTATCTTTCAGGTGGCTTATTAATGAATGATAAGGATAGTGAATATTATAATAATTAGGCCTTAGAAGGTACTATATATAATTGTGAAAAGATTTGCAGGCTAAATCTAACTGGAAACACCTATGAAAATAATTCTTGTATGAAAGGATGCATTGTATTTACAGAAGAATAGTTGCCAAGCATAAATATGCATAAAATTACAGCAACTAATAATAGTGCTCTTTAATTCGGATCTTTTATCTATATCTATGATAAAGAAGGTACTGCTGTAGTTAATATAACTGATTCTTTTATCGATTATGATATCGATAATTTTAACAAAGCACTGAATTATACTTCTACTACAAATTTAGAAGGTTTAGTAATATCTCTAAGCGATTGTGACAGCTTAAAAATCTAAAATGTTGAGTTTAATATTACTTTAAACGATTCTACACGCTTTAATGAATCAATTAATACTCTTCTACTATATACTGAAGATGTTACATCAGTAATACTTTAAAATGTTAAGATTTAAGGAATGTATGAACTTAATGAGGAAACTATTATATAATAGTTTAATGCGACATCTTATAGATATGCTTGTGATAGCTTAATTAAAATTTATACTGCAAATTAAATTGTTAATGCTTCTATTACTTTTGAGAATATAACATTGATTGATACTTATTAATTTTATTAAGGTACTATATAGATTACCAATTATAACAATGTTAGTATTAATGAAAGTACCTTCTATAATGTTGCTGCATTTTATGGTGGAGCTTTTTACCTAAAGAATGTTAAAGGATCATTAAACAATAATAATTTCAGTTATACTTATGGAGATATTGGAGGTGTAATATATTTTGACAATGATTGCTAATTATCCATAAATGGATCTAATTTCAATTATAGCTATGCCTCTACAGGTGGAGGTGTAATAGCTGCTATTAGAAGTTCCTCTAGTAAAAAAATATATTCTTAATTAAACATTACAAATACAAACTTTAATAGTAGCTATGCTGATGGTATAGGTGGATTACTATACATAGATGACATTTATCTTTAACTTATGATTTCTAATGTTATCTCATATAATTAAACCGGATAAGTTGATGCAGGATTTATGTATATTTTTGATATCTACTAAGGATTTATCTTAGATAGTTAAATTGAGTTGGCAATCTCTGAGAATTCTCTTGTAATGACTAGCATTTCAGATAATTAGAATGCCCTAATTCTCATAAAAAATACAACATTCAAATGCTATTCAAAATATTAGTTTGCTCTTGTAGATGCATATTTAACATCTTACGATTACAATTCAGTAACTGCATTCGATTTTAAGAACGCAAATAATATTACATCTATATAAAATACATTTCTAAATTGCTACGGATCAAATGAAGGAGGAGTATTCAGATTGCTTTTATCAAAATTATCTGATACAGAATCTACTTTTAAATGTACCAATACATTATTAATATTTACAGATAATTCTGCAGTGAATGGGGGTGTTATTAATGCTAATAACTGTACAATGAACTTAAATAAAACGACTTTCAGTAATAATTTAGCATATGATAGTGGAGTAATTCAAATGGGAAATAGTGCTATTCTAATAGCTGACTATGTAACTTTCAAATCAAATACGGCTTATTCAAAAGGAGGAGTTATAGGATCAGCATCTCGATCTTATTTTAAGATTACTAATAGCCTTTTTTAAAAGAATTAAGCATATGAAACTTCAACCATACATGTACTTGAAGGTAGCTTAGTATGATTTTTCTTACTTTAACAATAAATTAGGAGCTTACATTAGAAGTTGAGAACACAAAATTTTATGAAAATACAGCTGAGACCTCAAATAGTATTTATTTGATCTATGCATATAATGTATCCTTTAACAACTGCATTTTTAAATGGAATAATGCATCTGAGGATTCAAAAAATATATTTGTTGGCTTTTCTAATATTACAATTACTAATTCCTAATTCGTTGATGATATTTCGTAATTTTATATTTATAAATAAATAGAAATCTTGGAGGTTAAATCAGAGAGGCGAGTAGATATATCATTCGTGGATCTTTTATACATTCTATAATGAGAGTTAATCTAACAATGATAAGTAACACTTTTTAAAACGGATATGCAGAATAAGGAGGAGCTATTTATATGAGTGGCGGTAAGAATTACTTTGATTAAGATTTTTAGCATCTGATATGTATATAAGCAAATGTAATTTCCTAAATAACTATGGATTAATTGGAGGAGGTGCTATTTCAGCTACCGGATTTTATAGTCTTTAGATCAATTCTTCAAATTTTTAATCAAACTTTGCATCTGGGTAAGGAGGAGATCTTTATCTTCTCAATTCATTTAGTTAGGCATTTTTAAATTCAACAAATATAACTAGCCCTCTCTCACCAAATTCAATATATTTATTAGATGTAATTTTTAACGCATCTAATATCAGAATCACTTGTAATTATGAGTTTTTATTTTTTTAGAATCAACTTAAATTTCAAAAATTGCTTAATATGGAGTATCTAAATAAGGAGGCGCAATTTATTGCTATGATTGCCCACAATTTTATCTTAATAAGAGTAGAATTGCAAGTGCTGTTGCTAGTTAAGGTGGTGCTGTTTACTTAGAATAGAGTGAGTAAAGTAAAGCAAGTTATTAAGCACAGAAATAAACCTACTATTACTATCAGTTTTAAAATAATACATTCCTAGATTGCTAATCAATAGACTTTCATGGAGGTGCAGTTTACATAAAGAATGCATATGCAAATTTATTCTAGGGAAACTCTTTCATAAACAATAAAGCTAAATTAAATGGAGGAGGATTATATTTAGAATGCCCTAGCCCTTATAATTGTACTTACTAATTTTCTGGAACTAATATTTTCTAAAATAATTATGCTAATTAATCTGGCGGAGCGATATTCTGGGAAGATGTTTAACCAAATTTTTAAGCAAATTCATAATCGACATATAAAAATAACACTGCTCTGATCTATGCAAATGATATTGGAAGTTACCCTTAAAAGATTGTATATTTAACACAAACGTAATATGAAGAACAAAAGTTTAGAGCTAATCCTAATGCAGTTAAAGAAGAAGAAAGAAGAATGCGAGAATTACAATTAAGTGACCAAGAAAGTGACACTACATCAACTTCATAGTCTTCAGCTAGGAGTGGAGATACTCTTCCAGATATGTATGTTGGACTAGCTGATGCTTATGGGTAAATTGTTGGAACATAAAACAATTAAAAGCTTCAAATAACTCTAAAATCAACAGGAAGCAGTAGTGACTACTTGAACAACTTTCCTCCTACAGTATCAGGAACAACAGAATTCTATTCAGATAAGGGAGTATTTAAGCTTAGTGGAATCTAATTCACAGGTGCACCAGGATTAGGTTATGAATTAGGATTTATTACAGATGGAATAGATAATTCAAAACCAGCTAATACCAAATACTTAGCATAACTAAATACATCAACTATTTAGTTTAATTATGAAATATCTTTGAGAGAATGTATTGTAGGAGAAAAGTTTACTGATGCTGGAGCGTAATTTATCTATGCTTAAAATATTATAGATGTGATCCTTGTGACAATGGTACTATGTATTCTTTGATTAAAATGACTTAACCTGGAGAATGCAAATCTTGCCCAACTTCCAAGGCTATATGCAAAGGGGGTAGCAATATAGGACCATAACCAGGATATTGGAGAAGATCAAATACTAGCTCAGTCTTTATCAAATGCTTATATACAGATGCATGCTTGTAATCATAATTATTATTAAGTATTTAAGGGGAATGATACCTCCTGAAAATAATTATCAAGGGTCTTGCTTAACTGGCTATTAAGGATATCTTTGTGCTGATTGCTAAGCAGGATATTCTTAGACTGGATCATATAAATGTGGTATATGCCCAGCAAAGACAGCAAATATAATCAGAATTATAGCAATCTTAATAGCTGCGATTATTGTTGTAGTTTTTATGATAAGATCTACTTTAAAAGGAGCATCAGAAGTTAAAAACTTAACTAGCATCTTTTAGAAAATTCTTCTAAACCACATATAGCTTATAGCTTTAACTGCATCATTCGACTTCAGCTGGCCTTAAATTGTAATGAATTTTTTCTCAAGCTCAGAGACTGTTAATGAAGCTAGCTAATAAATTTTCTCAGTAGACTGTTTCCTTAACTCTGATGATGGATCAAATAGAGGGAAAAATAGTTCAGAAGTTTAAAGAAGCTCTTTCCCAATAAGGATATTTTACTTTAAGCTTGCCCTTTTTGCGATATTGCCTTTTGTCTTATTTATAATCAGCTATACTGTTTGGGGTATAATTTCAAGGAAGAACTAAGACTCAAACTTACTTAAAACTAAAGCAATATCATCAATAGTTATTTTACTGTTCTTAGTTCATCCTAATCTTGTGAAATATGTCTTCAATGTCTTTAAGTAATTTTCAATACTTTTATAAATATAGTTGTGTTGATGTTGATGGAGAAGATAGAGTGAAAAATGATTTAGAATTAGAATGCTATAAAGGCAGTCATTTTTATTGGGCTTTAACCACTGCTCTTCCTTCACTAGTAATCTGGGGTCTTGGAATCCCTTTCTTTGCTTTGGTTCTGCTGATCAAAGATAAAAGAAAACTAGATACTTTGGTTGTCAGATAAAAACTTGGGTTCTTATTTAGAGGATATAAGAAAAGATTCTATTATTATGAGATCGTAATAATGTACAGAAAGATATTCCTGATATTTATTCAGATATTCTTAGTACAGTATGGTGCTATAACCCAGGTAAAAATATTTATTAATTTCTTTTAGGCTATGCTAGTTTTTGTCTTCCTCATATTCTTTTTAACTCTGACTTTAACAAAAAAGCCATTTTAAACAGTAGTATTAAACTAATTAGAGACAATTTCTCTTATTGTTTCAATGATGACTATATTTTGTGGAATTTTCTTCATAGTCTAGATAGAGACTGAAGATATCAATTCTGGCTAGCAAACTAACTCTGGTGGAGGTAAAGATTAATATCCTTTTACTTTTTTTTTAGTTGCTCTTAGCACAGATATTTAGCTACTGTTTTTCTTCACAGTCGTTCTTTCAAATGCATTCTTCCTTATTTTTTGGGCTATAAGAATGATACAAGAGTTAAAGAATATGCTTATCAAGAAGCTCTCTTTTATTTATATTCCACTTTGTCTTTGCGGAAATAGAAAGAAATACCAGAATAGACTTGAAGCTGCTGTAGTATAAGAGGAGAATGACTTGCTCAGAGAATAATATATGGAATCCTTGCGATAACTGAAGCTTCTATGTGATGATGGAGATATGATTCTTAATAAAAAGATTTTAGAAAAGGTTCAGCTTTACTTACAAAAAGAAAAGGTATTAGCAGCTGCCGGAGTAGATCAAAAGGAAAGTGAACAGTAGCAAGCACTAAGAAAGAAGAGGAATTAAAGAAAGATGGTAGCCAAAGCTATGTAAAATGAGTTTATGCTAGATGGCGAGTAATAAGAAGATATAAGTTAAGATTTAGAGAAGGAAGAATCAATTGATTTTGCTGGATCATAAACTCTTTAGAATTTGAAAAAGCCTTATGAGAAAATGTACTCAGATTAAGTCAAGCATCAGAAGCCATTTAAGACAAAGAAAAATTCTAACTATCTAAAACTCTAAGTCGATACGCCAACTTCAAACTAATCAGTGACTTATCCAAATAACCAATAAATGAGTCCTGGAGAATAAAAAATTCATCCTTAAGAAGAATCTTAATAAATAAGCTAAAATAGTAAAGAAAATAATTTAGTATTTAAGGTCGATGATAGCTTAGATATTGAGAAAAATCTAATGCCTGCCAGACCTAATGCTACAGAGTATGATCTTCATTCATTGAACTAAACAAAAGGAACAGGATAATAAAGATATGCGAGTGAATATTTCGAGAAAGGTAAAAAACTAATTAACTTTGCTCAATAAGACGATGATACAGTAATTCAAGACAATAAAAGTGGTGATCATGTAGATGGAGAGATTGAAAGTATTGTCGATAAATTTCGTAAGAATAAAGATAAAGATAATTAGCCTCAGACAATATCTTCACTAGTAGAAGTAAAGAAAAGAAATAACTTTATGATTCCACCTCCATAGAGAAAAATGGAGGATATCTTCTAAGAACTGAAATCAGCAAACAATGGAGAGTATAGAAACATTAGAAAGCGCTAGGAGTAACAACAATTATTAGATAAGCTAAGAATATCAAAAGAAAAAGCTATCAATATCACCTTTGATGGCTCTATTACTTAGGGTGAATTAGATGAGAGCTTAGAGAAAGATCATAGAGCAAAAAGTATTAATGATGAAGACTTATAAAATGAGACAATTGATCTAGGAGAAAATATTGATCAAAGATAGCCAAATATTAATATACAGACTGAGGGAGAAATAAATGAATATAACTAAACTATTCATAATTTCAATCCTGACTAAGATACTTAAAAAAACTGATTAAATATTATTTATCTTAATTTCATAATTTAACTATTGCTTGAAAAAAGTTCTATTGGGGTTTTGGGGTTTTGGGG
>LASR02015752.1:0-11483 GCA_001272965.2 Paraurostyla sp. PUJRC_G6
CCCCAAAACCCCAAAACCCCAAAACCCCAAAAAGAAAAAGTGGTTAGATTAATGAAATTATGAAATTAAAATAATCATTTTATCTTCAGAATCCTTCAGTTTGTATGTGATAAATAAAACCCTTAAGCTTCTTATAATAACTCTCCATAGTTTTCTGATCTTCAATTTAAAGTTTGAATGCTTCAATTGGTTCTACTAATTTATCTCCATCATTAACTACATACATTGCAAGGTAGTTCTGACCTAATTTCTTTACATTACATAATTTCTTGCTATCAAAAGCTTTTTTGACTTCTTTCTTTTTATTATCTACCATAAGAAGATGCTCAAATGTTAAAACTATGGTTATCTACTCCTTAGGTGTAGCATAAAATAGAGCATCAATAAAATGATCTTATGAGTAAGATCCTCTGTTAATCCTAATCATATGTGAAACAACATATGCATGAAAGACATCATAAACTTTTATCAATTAATATTTCCCGTAGAATGGTCTCATATTTCTGATTTTTTAGACTTCTTTATCTTTACTGGCTGCAGTATTTTTTATTCCTTCAGAAGTTTTTGAGAAAAAATCTAAGGCACCGCTTAAAGGCTTAACAACGAGTCCACTAACTCCTTTATAAGTGCCCTTCATAAATCCAGAAATGCCCTCTTTCTTTGCACCCTCATATGGATTCTCAAAGACTCCAGTAATTCCAGAAGCAATACCAGTAAAAGTAGATTTGAGTCCATAGCCTACTCCCTCAATGACATTCTTAGGCTTATCCATATTTACTTCTTCTCTTTTGTTGATATAATCCATATCATCCGTTATAAAAAGTAATCCTTTTGAGACAGATGACAACACCTTTGAAGCAGATCCGAATGTTCCTTGCACTGTATTTTTTATAAGACTTCCAGTTCCTTCAATAATACCTTTGCCTCCCTCTAAAGGTCCTTTCACAATTCCTTCAATGGGTTTGTAAAAGAAATCTTATACACCTGTTCCCATGTGATTAACAAAATTAGTAGGATTTCCAAGTATATTACTAGACCCAACGATAGTAAACAAATTACTTTTCATTCTTTGATAGTAATGATTCTTTAGCAAGTAGATAATTTCATTTGGGGTACCAAATATGTTCTGTGATAGTAAAGAGTTGATTCTTAAGGGTGCTTTATCTACGTTGGCTAGAGTCAATCCAAAGATCTTAAATTTATCAATAATACTGAATTATTTATCTGCAGAGTCTATATCCATCTTTCCTCTTGACAAGAATGAGAGCTCTATATCTAAAGGACTTGATTTATATTCTTTAATGTATAGTTTTTTCCCTTTGCTCTCGATATTGTAATTAAGCCAGGACTGGCTATGAATCTAACTAAATGCATTACTAGCCCTAATATTGCCAGATTCTCTAGTTGTTGTTTGTACAGGTGCTGATTAATGCTTTTAATTAGTAGTCTTATTTCTCTGTGAAGTTTACTTTTGAGTAAATTTTCTCTAATCCATATTCGCTTAAGTAAGAGTATTAGATTTGAATAACTAATCAAAGAAGTTTTCTTTAACTTATTAATCCCTTTTATTTTCTTCTTTATCTAATTCTTCCTCTCCATCACTTTCTTCATTATTAACCTCCAATATTTTGAACATATCTTGTTCATTGTTTCTGTACTAAGCAATTAATGTTTCATCATTTATCCAGTCTTCTCCATGCCCTAAATTAAATGTTGTGAATACCTCATGGACTCCTGTAATATTAGTATTCAAGCAATCTGTGATATGAGATATGAATTTAAAGATGTATCCCAAAAATTCATCATCCATTTGTAATACCATTGTCTGAACCAAAAACTCTATTTGTTCAAAGAATATCACATCAGGATTATCCTATCTCATTGTAAAATGAGAGTTAAAGAAATCTTTTATTTCTATTTCTTCCTTTTGCTTTTTTTTGTCATTCTAATTTTTCTTTTGCTGATCTCTCTTCTTAACTAGATCCTTTGGATATAAGATTATTGGATACATAGTTTTGCTACCTATATTATTATCGATTTAAACATATGCAACCTTGAGTTGTACTTCTCTTTTCGCTCCTGTATCAATAACAATAAACTTTATATTCTCCAAATACCAAAATGAAAATTCTTTTCTCACACCTTAATAAGTTTTAACTATCAAGGACATTCCTAATGATTAAAGTTAAACATTGATTGTCACCTTTGGAATGAAATCTCCTTCTCTTTTTTCATCTTCTTTTCTTGCTTTTAATTACTATTCTAAAGGAATATCTGAGATAGTTAATATCTTTGAATATCCATTCGTAATTGTGTAAACATATATAAGAGATACATTTGAAAACTGCATATGACGGGGTAAGTCTATCTGTTAATTCAGTTCTAAGTTATCAGGCTGAAAATTGTAAGTAAGCTATTAACTCTATTAATCAATATAATTGAGGTTAGGGCTATAAAACTTGCAAGTGATGAACAGCTCAGACAATGGATTTGTCCAAGAGAAAACAGATTCTGTTCGAGGCTTCAAATTATCTGCATGATGAGGAAGATCCTTCTAATAGTATTAAACCTAAACTGCTTTAGAATTATTTTAGATTTTATATGTTGGGAATTATGGATTCTCTTCAGTAAATGTGATGAATAAGATTTGGTTATGTTCTTGGAGCTATTTATCCACTAGTATAAATTTACTATCCTTGAGAGATCTTATACTTCTATTTAATATTGTCATTCTACCAACCTCATTCAATGAAAATTTGACTATAAGATAAAAGTTTTATTATTACAAGTCCAATCATGCGATGAGTCATCATATTCTGCTCCTTCTTTTTCAATACATTTTATTTAAATAAACTTAGGCTTTCTGTTATCACTCCAAAAGAAGGGGATCCTTTGACCAGAGAGTAATATTTAAACTTCATCTAAGCATTCATCTTATTTTATCAAAATAGACTTTTTAGTTTTGTTATGTAATACATAACAGGGGCTAATTGTTGTTACTTTAGTGTATATTTCTTCATCAGAATCTAAAATAAATAAATTAGTATTATTTAATTTACTAGCTAATGATAATTCAGTCTTAACTGTAAATTCATAATAAGAATATCTTCCTCTTTGAATTTAAATGGTGTTAGTAACTGCAGCCACATCAATTATGAAATAATCTGAAAACCTTTATTTCAAATCAGAGTCTTCTATACTAGCCATAACTTTTTGTCTCTATATTATATGTAAGATTAATTCTAATTTAAAATACATTTGAAAGCAGAATAATTGAGTTATCAGCTGCTGCTAGTTAACCTGCAGCTGGAATTTTTCTATCATAGTAAATAAGTAGTCTTTAGTCAGTGTTGTTAATTATAGCATTTTTAACATATAAAGTTATCTAAACTCCTGCTGATTTTGTAGATGACATCTTCGCACATATCTCCAAAGTGCTTGAATTATTGCTTTGGTCCTTAATTATAAATACTTTTTCTTATCTAAACTCATTATTTTTAATAGTTGCTTCAGCCCATTAGAAACAATTATTTTTTATAAACCCAAGCTCTGACTGTGGATTTGGCAAATCTGTATCTAAGTTGAATAAAAAGTGGACCATTAACTTTAGATTGAAATTATATAACTAGATTGACTATCCTTTAGGAATATAAAACTCTTAGCTCTCATATTCATAGTTATCACCCATCAAATCAGATGGTCTAGATCCCTTTGAATAGGATTATTACTTCTTAGCTAATTCTTTGACAATGACATCAGTCTTAATTCTAAGATTGCAAGGCAATGAATTTTTTATCAAAACTGGAGTCTTAATATTTATGTTATAGCATTTCTTGAATTCACTTTTTTCCTTAGTAATGATGCTGAACTGCTTTCCATGATATAAATAAGTCTAATTTAATGATGAAATTAAGATTAATTACTGTTGTATTTTTAGGTACTTTATCAATAATAGTTTTAAACTTAATAGCATTTGACCATTAGTCTTAGGTTTAAATGCTACTGATAGAAAATCTTTTATTCATTTCCTAGTAAGATATTGGGAAACACTAGCCAGGCTTGAAGTCTACTATCTGATTAACTGTCTTTCCATCTTCTTCAATTATCTTTAGCTGATAATCTGTATCAGTCATATTATTCATGGTGTAAGGGGATCTAAGCATGAAAACCTTTCTGATATTCTCAAATTTTACTCCATAACCAATATAGTCTTCTGGCTCTCTCTTTGAGAACTAATGATGATAATGACTAATATCTCTGAGATTAATATCTAAAATATTATGTATATAAATTTACTCTTGATAGGTGGCTCTCCATTCATAAAAATTACATTTAAAAAATCATGTTTTCTCACGAGCTCATCTTTTGTAATTCTCATTAATTGCTTTACTTCTTCTTCATAGTCTACTTCATAATCCACAATATCGCCAGGCTTTAGGATATATTCTTTAGGAATTTAGCTATTCCTAGATCTTAATTAATCAGAGAAGACTCCTCTAATCACAACAGTCTTGGCACAATTGTTCACAATAGTATATGGGGTTACCTTGTACTCTATTCTTGCATTAGAATTTTAAGGCTAGACTGTACTATTAGCAAAAGATTACTTTAATACTGAATTGTTTATACCATAATTGTTTGGACTAAACAATATTGAGCTATGTGATTTGTTTGGATTATCTAATTTATTTGCAGCAGTTGCCTAGAGCTCTTTTTCTTTCTCTTTTAAAGACAAATAGGTCTGAATCAAAGTCTCCATCAATTGATTTGTAAAATTTATGTTGAGGTCATTTTTAAAGCTTAGTAAGAAGAATTTTTAATCCTTGTAAGAGTCTGAAAGATATTAAATCTTTGCTTTCTCTATTAAAGGCTCCCATTCACCTGCTTGAGCATTATAATATGTTATCATTCCCTTAAATTATGTATCTCCAACCTTCTTTTCATCCTCATCATGCAATTTATATTGAAAGTTAGAAACATTAACTGAGAGTACAGGATAAAAAGTATTATTATAATCATTGATTAGTACAATCTGAATACCATCTGATATGATCTTATTAATTTTAGAATCAATTTTTTCGTAATCTAATTCGTAATCTTAGATAAAGTTAATGTCTTCATCTCTGTGTATTTATCTTGGTTTTTATTATATCTAATTTTGTATTTTCTTTTCTTCATCTTGTTTCAATTCTTCATTTTAACTCTATCTTATTGATTCCTCTCTTTTGAACTTGATCGTGTTTTTCCTAACATGTGAGGTCAGAATCTCAAAAGCCTTTTACCCTGTTGTGAATATGTTAGAGTCTTCTCTCACAAATTCTCCTTTACTTTTTTCTTTCATATATTGCTCATAAAATTTATTGTATTTTTCGAATCCTACATTAAATTCATTGCTTAAGCTGTAAAGTAGTCTTAGATCATAGTATGAAATTTTAAGCATTATTTTCTCCAGCTTAATTTCGCTTTTTTGATAGTTTAGAAGCTTATATTCTACTGGTCGGAACTAAAGATATCTGGCATAAAAATAAGCCATATTGAAAGGAGATATTATCTGGCGCTTTCTGATGTCATTAAATTCGTACATTTCTAGATCTGATAGATCACAAATAAAAGGGCAAATCTCACTTGCTTACAATCTCATCCAAGATATTGGGAGTTAGATATGATTATTACTATTTTCATCTAATGAACTCATTTCCTTAATTTGATCCCAAATCTAATTCTTAATGCTTTTTATCTTTTCTCTTCTGAATTCATATTCAAAATATGCTTAGCATGCTATTGTTTTTAAAGCATTATCATGACTTTACTCTTCAAATGCAAAACACATTAAAGTCTCCTTGAACAGGACTTAGAGATGAAGTTCAGGCATCTCCTCAATGTCTTGATTGTATTAATTAGGCTTATCAAAAGATTCAATTTCATAGAGAGGCATTCCTTCTGTGAAGAAATGGTAAAGCATCAAATAGAAATAAGGTTGAACAAATAATTTAAGTCTTCTGAATTCTACTTTGAATTCTTTGACTCCATTAGGAAACATTGAAATATTAATCTTAAGTTACACAACATTAGGGTTTCCTATATTACCCTCAATATTTTGCATGTAATCAACTACTTCATCATTAAAATCAATTCTATGTATTTAAGTAAGTCCTCCAAATAATAATTGTTTCTAATCATTTATTAAATAATAGCTGCTTATTTTATCAAAGATTAATTCATAATTGTATTGCCTATTTAAGTAGCAATCTATAATTATTGAAGGATCTTTTATTGCTAATTATGTCATTACATTTTACTGCTTTTCATTCAGAGTTAATTAAAGGAACTGTGAAGATATTATGATTTAACTTTTCTTGAGGAAATCTGTAGATTTGAAATATTCCTCTTCATTTCTAAAATTATATAAATCTTCAAGCTCATCAGTATAACCAAAGTTTAAGTCCATACATTTGAAAATATAGGTATAGATATCATTCCTCAATTTTAAATTTAGATTTGGAGTCAAGTATATGTTTACTTTATAAGATTTATCAAATTCATGAGAATCAATTAATCCAAATAGAGGAGAAAAATTAAGAGATGTAAACTCCAGAAATAGGTCAAATGAATCAGCAAAGTCAAACTCCTCTTAATCAGCTGTTCTATATTTTATGCCACAATCTTATCCACTAATTGAGTACTTGGTTGCTAAAGTTTATTTATCTCTAGCTTTAATAAATCTATTTGCTAGACTTGTTTATTCACTTGTAATAGTTAACTCTCCTAAATCAATTTCCAAATTCTCTTTTGAATATGGCCTATCCTTTATTATCATATAAGGTCTATGAAGTTTCACATTCATTTCCATGGTGCTTTTCAGTTATTTTAGGTCAAATTCCATAATGAATGATTTAGTTGCTCTGCTAAAATCATATTTTTAAGATTATAATTTGTCTTGATTGAGTAAATTTAGATAAGGATCAGTATCAGTTATTGCCCATAAAAACTTATCGAAGAAGTAGTCTTAAATTCTAAATGCCATTTCATAGACATATAAAATTTTAATTGAAGATAATTCTACTTCTAGCTTGGAAGTTATTTCAGGCTAGTGTAAGGGGCATTTATCCCCATAAAGGTAGGATCTGAAAAATATTTTGTTATTTTATCCATTTTATTCATTTTCATTGTCCTCTCTAAAGCCTAGAATTTCTTACTTTACCAAGTTATGTAGACTATGAATTGATGCCTTCTCAGCTAATTAAGGATTTATTGTTCTAGGATAGCATGTAAGATCATATATTTTTAAATTTCCAAAATTTCCTTCAATTATATCATGATCATAAAACATATCATATTTGAATTCTGAATTCCCAACACCCATTTCAAAAACAGGAGTATGATATTAATGATGACATGTAATAATAGATAATCCTTTTGCTGAAATATTTGTCTTTATTAATATTAATTCTATAGTTTAGCAATCTTATTTCTAAGCTAACAAAGCCTCTTTATTATTATTAAAGCTGTCTTCACCATCATTCATTAATTTATGCTTGAGGCTTTATATATCTGAGGTTTTAGATGATCTAGTGTTTCTAAAGAACTTAATCATTTAGTTTAGAGTAATTGGCTCAAAGAGCATATATAGCTTTCCTAAGCTAACGCTAACTATTATTTCTGCATTATCTAAATTTGGTGAGTATACGTCATATACATCTATCTCTATTTCACATACATTTTCTCCTTTTTCATTAATTAATAGATCTTAGTTTATTTTATTTTATTCTTTCATATTAATGCTAGTTAATGATAATTTGATTTTAGTCTCATACTAGTATTTTATAATTTAAAAGCCAACATCTTATACCTATGCCATTAACCATTTTCTATCGGTATTAATATCCTCAGTTTTCTCTTACATTTACAGTTTAATTTATCCAACATTAAGAGATAAAATAAGAGAAATTTCGTTTGGATTTTTATGTATAATATCTGAGATAATTGCTTTTCCTTTTAAGATTTTTGAATCTCCCTCTAATTCCTATTATTTTTTCACAAATAAGTTAACAAACTCATTTTTATAAATTCTTTCCACAAATCTTAAATAGATTTTTTCATTTGCTTTTGTTTTAATCTATGATTAATTAATATAAGATAAGTTACCTAAAGGACTTTCTTCTCTTCTAAATTTGTGATTTAGAGAGTCAGTAGATCATTCTAATCAATATTAAGCTCATGAACGCATTCACTCAAATAAATGTAATGATAAGGCATTAGTTCTTTTCTGGTCTTGTAAAAGTAAATATAAGAACCTAATTTAATTAAAAGATAATATTTTACCTGAAATCACTACAAATTAAGGTTGCCAATAGTTATTGTATCCTCTGATTCCTCTCGTTAAGAGTTCAGTCTTAAATATTGCTTCTCTTAGTATTGATTCCTTCTCTTACTTAAGTTTAAGCAGATCCTCTTCAGCACCATGACTTTTTAAGATTTCATTTAAATTTACTAGCCCATTATAGATATCTGGACTCATATTCATAGTTAAATCTGGTAGCTATGCATTTATCATTACATCACCTAGTTTTTATTGCTATTGCTACAATTGCTGTTAATTTGGATCATCTCTCTTGAGTATTGCAGCTTTAAGCTTGTTTTTAACTCCAATATCTAATTACAAGGTCACCTCTTCAAGAACTTCGTATGAAATATTATGTTTTATATATTTTAGACCCATTTGATCTATCTTTAGATTAAATCTTTCATATTCATCAATATCCTGCTAATTCTTTTATTCCTCATTGAAATTTTGAAATTGTATATTTCCTAAATTAACTGACCACATTCTAGCTCTTTGCTCTTCTAATTCTCCAACAAATTCACTGTTATGAGCTTTGAATGGAAGCTGCAAAACGGGAGATGCTATTTTTATTGATATATTGCTTGACTTTTTGTATAATAAATCCTATACTGAAACCTAGAATATGATGATCGAACTTTAATATACCTAAGTTGAATCTTTTATTTCAGAAAATTTATCTTTAGCCTATGCTCTGATCTCCTCAGTATATTCTGATTTAAAAAATTGAGATATTTTATCAATTCCTTGTGCATCATACAGTATTTTGAGAGGGTTCTATAGAATAAAAATAAAATACCTTACAGATTCAAAATATATGGTAAGATTATCAGTTTAAGCCAGAGAATTATCTTTGAAAAGCTTTAATGACCAAAGATAATCCGTATTTTATCCGATCTCATTTTATTTTTATATTGAATGCTTTTCTATTAAAGGTATCATTGATGCAACTTCTTTATTCTCATTTAAGTTTAATATATTTAGACCAACACTATGATTCTTTATTTCACCTTCAAATGAGCCATCCCTTCTATTAACAAAATGAACAATCAAATCTTCCTAATAAATTTCTACTATAGATGAGTTCTCTATAAGTTTAATATTCCCTCTTTAAAAATTGCAATGTATTTGAAGCTTTTATAACTTATTTTTTTCAATTTCTGTTAGATTTAGTTCATTAATATCAAATTAAGGCAGATCAGCTAGAGAATTTTTGATTGAGGCTCTAATAGAGTCTAATTCTTCCTCATTAAGAATGAAATCATCTTCTTCTTTTTCCTTTGATTCTTCTTTTGATTGAACTTGGCCACCCCATGAGAAGAAATAACTTAATAGACCATCTTTTTGCTCATTCTATTTTGCTAGCTATTCTTTCTCAATTTTCTTCTTTATTACAATTGCAATCCAACTTTAAGATTGTTAATAAGGTAAAAATACTTTTATAAATCTTAAAGATCATTTGCTTAGACAATATGATTGTAGAAGAATCTTTCATCTTCTTAAAGCTTCTCATATTCTATCACAAAATCATCATTTATGCACTTCTTTAAAAGCATAATCATCTGTTTGCCATATTGGCGTCTTCTCCAATTAGTAAGCTTAAACTCATTCCACCTAAAGATATAAAAACTTAAAAATATTACTATCCTTTCTTAAATCTTATATCTTTTAGGACACAGGTGATACAATATTTCCACCAAGATACTGCATTATTATTTCTATCTGGATCGTTTTGAACTATTTGTGATAGTTAATCTGATGCTTATGTCTAGTTGCCATCATCAGGAATAATATCATCAAGTGCATCGAAGAATTCATCATCTTCTTCTTCTTCTTCTATATTTGAAGGCTACAATGGTTAAGCTAATCCTTTTTATTTTCCTGGCTTTGAGTCCCTATCAAGCATAACACTAAATCTTCTTTCTAATTAATTCAGATTATAAGATTCCTTGTAAAATATTGGAAAGATAGGTCTCATAAATTTGTATCTTTTGATCATGTTTCTACAAGTTTAAAAAAATATATTACCCTTGATGTCTAAATTTGGAGTATTATTGAAGTAAATCTATAAGCTTGAAGATAGATTCATATTAGCTCTTCTGCAATGTAATATTTAAATCATTAAGCTGAATTTCAAGATCAAACATTGGCTTTTCGGGTTCAACTTTAGTTAATTAAGTGAGTCGTACTTCAAGCTAGATAGGTTAAATGAAATAAGAAATATCAGCTATCTTATCATCTGATTTCGAAAACATTTTATTCATAATTGACTCTATTTCTTAATCTTTGTCTACAATTTATGCTATCTAGTTCTCTTTTCTTTGTAAAGCTTCATTGCAAGCATCTGATATTGAAATTTTATCATTCACCTCTAGATACAGTGCTATACCATCAATTTTTAATCTTTTAAAAAGTGGTTTATCCTAATTATCTTTAATCATTCTGTCGTAAAAGGTGGATTCCCAGTTATTATTGGTGGTGTTTATGCTTAATTCCTTTAATGTAAAGCCAAAAGAAAAATTATTGTTTGGAATAGATATACTGTCTTCATATCTTATATGAATGTTTTGGATACTAAGTTGCAAGTTATCTACTATTTTAGTGATTAATCTATCAATATAGCCATCTTCTTTTTGATTTTGTTTCTCTTGCAACTAAAGCTTAAGATTAGCTGCCATTATCTAAGCAAATTCATCAAGAATCTTTTTCTTTGTTTAAAAGCTCCAGTTATCTCTTAGTTCCCATTCTCCAGGCTACTTCGGCACTACTACAAGATAAAGAGTCTCAAGAACCAAGACTACTGGAGCACTTGACAATCTGGCCCACGGAACACTCATTGAGAGTCTTTTTATTTTCCCGAATTTGAGCTTTAACGGTAGCCCTAGATTTTCAAATACATTTGCTTTAATCTTCAAGTTCTCAAGAAGGATATTACCTTTCCAGATCTATAAAAATGAATATAGAAAGCTTACACCAAAGCTAAGATTTTGCTTATCAATTCCCTCTAAATATTTACCAAGTTTCTATTGTAGAAATTTTTCCAAAATTCCTTCGAACATAATTCTAATATTTAATAAATATTATATTCGTACTACCTTTTAAATAGTTGTCTTTGGGGTTTTGGGGTTTTGGGGTTTTGGGG